>CM064539.1:22635568-22877147 GCA_032716605.1 Paralithodes platypus
CCACTACCATGAACGCCAGCTCACTGCTCTATGGGAAAACCATTGACTGCGTTTCCATCTGATTTTCAGTCCATAGTAGAGTTAGAGGATCCCTCGTTGTACTCTGCGGTAGCGGTGTCTAAGAGATACCAGTATATATCCAGGATAATCGAGGATTTTAGGAAACGGTGGATTAGTGAATATCTGCTAGCATTGAGGGAAAGGAGTGTTACTCCCTCTGGTAGACCAACGGCCCCTACAGTTGGTGACGTTGTTTTAATTAAAGAAGATAGTCCTCGTTTATACTGGAAATTAGGCCGCGTATTGGAGGTATACAAGGGGGCAGACTCTGTAGAGCGGGTGGCGCTATTAAAGACAGCCACTGGAACTACTGTTCGTCCTATCGCACGTTTGTACGCTTTGGAGCTAGATTCCGCATTGCAATCTGAGGCTCCACCTGTTATTGCTGGGTCCGAGGATTCTCGAAGGAACGACTCACCTCATACTGATGGTGATCATTCTCGGACCGGGACGCGTCCCAGACGCGCTGCTGCTGGCGCTGTCGACTTGTGGCGTCAGAAGATAGCCTCTGGGCAACTTTAGGTTTAAGGTGGGGTTCAGGTCTTTTTTGTGGGGGGAGTGTATCGTATAAATACGATAGACTATGACTCTTTTGTGATCTTGGATGTCTCTGTGACGTCACGATCTCTCCTACAGCACGATGTAGGACGAGTAGATCGTATATTATAAGATTGTAAATAAGTTAAGTTATAAAAGGCCTAATATGCTATTAAGCAATATTGCCATGGTCTTATAGTATATATGAATTTATCGTATATATTAATATAATTTATCGTATAGAGCAACCTAAATGCGGTACGATAATTTGGGCTCCTGGCGGTTTGCCAAGGCAGCAAGGTGTGCTTTTGAGGTACGTCAGAGCCTTCACGAACACCAACCAGTTAACATCTAATTTTCCGCCCTCAGTTGATCGTGCTTTTGTGCCTCTAATCACAATACACATACAGCAATACACACAGCTACACCATCACGACGCTCTCATCGACATCATGACTGACTGATAGATAAGCATAATATTCATGTCCATTCCCATGTAATCATTTATTCTTTCTTTAACTTGACTCGTGTCTCGGGACCGAAGTCTCGTTCCCCATTGTCCACCACCATATTGGGTAAAACGTTCTCCCTTGCCTCATTGCCACGTGGAACTATTGGTGAGTTAATTCCTGGCTAATATTAACCCTTATAACCTTACCCTATAATTATATACATTTATTATGTGAGACCTTTGGATATAAATTAGCTTGTTTCAGATTGAATTCAATTTAGATATAGAGTATTCATTTAGATTGATTTTATTTGATTCATTATAGCTTAGTAATATTTAACTTCCATTGATAGTTTACCATACTATCATTAGACAAAATTAGTTAGTTTATAAGTGATGTGTTGGAGACAAAAGATTAATTGAGATTTACATTATCCTTCGACTTTTAAAGGGCCTTTCAGAGCTGAATAGTATGGTCTAATGTTAACTATAAGTGTGAATATCTACATATCAAGTTACGATTGTTGTAGTTTATTATTTTATACGCTATGATAACGACATGATGTCGATTATGATGAATATAATAGTGATGGTAGAAGATTATATTAATGGAGATGGCGACGACTAAGTTGCTGCTGATGATGAAGAAAGTACAGAATGATGATAACTATTATTAAGAGTTCAATAATTACTCATGATTCTAAGATAGTCGACAGCTGTGGTGGTGATGATCATTACAGAGGGAAGAATACGATTTAGGGATGAACAACGATAATTATATTAGTTATAATAATCTACTATTACTGTGATATCTGGGCTGCGGCGTTCTACAGAGAGAGAGAGAGAGAGAGAGAGAGAGAGAGAGAGAGAGAGAGAGAGAGAGAGAGAGAGAGAGAGAGAGAGAGAGAGAGAGAGGTAAATAAAACCTAAGGGTTCAATGAGTAAGATGGGCGAAAAATATGAATAGAACACTAAAAATTATTGAGCTTGATATAAGAAGGGCATGAGTTTCGATACATTATAAGCTCGTCTTTAAAATAATGCAAATTAATGTATTTTGTATTATCTGAATAACACCTGATTCAGCATAATCATAAATTATGTGTACACAATATCCTCAAGAATAACGAAATATAGAGAATATTATAAACGGGAAACTTCTCGATTTGTAAATTTTGATTTATTGCAAGTTATCTTGAATGATCCATGCATTAAAAAGATAAAACAAAATAGAAACCTAGATATTTTTGCTATGACGAAAAGTAAAGAGGAGATCAGAGAGACTTAAAGACTCACTGTTATCTTACTGTAAATATTCCAGAGTGCTTGCATTTACAGAGCAAAGTATACAGTATATATATATATATATATATATATATATATTCTGATCTTAGTCTCTCAGCTCAGTTTTTTTTTTCTGTGCGAGTGAGGGAGACACAAGGCAGAATTGCATGTATCGAGTGCCTGCTCCAGAATTGAAAGAGTAACAGGTCCAAAATCAAGGGACGTTCGAGCCAAAATGCCTGGACACACGGAGTTTGAAGCAATTTAAGTCATAGGAAGAGGAAAAGACTGACTCTGGGAGAGAGTTCCAGAAGTCAGCAATTGAATAGAAGGAAGACTGAGTTGAGGTTTGCACACTCATATGGATAACTTTATATGGCCTTTGGCATTTGTGTACCAAGTTGTTGTCATCATTTTAGTATTTGATATTTTACCCAGTATATGCACCTAATTGTTGCACATTACTATACAGTATGTAGTAATGTCTCAGAGCTTATAATTCGAGATATTTCGTTTACTAATTCGTTTAGCTTCTTATGAACACACGAACACAAGCTAAACAAAACAAGTGCTATTGCATGTCCACCCACGCCATACTATATTCACGTCCTTAGATGTGTTTTACCTTGTTCGTTTGCTGTCCTCCTGACCTAATATATTTTCTCACATAACCCTCTTACCTCACACACTCTCTCGCTCTCCCTCTCCTAATGCAGAGAGAGAGAGAGAGAGAGAGAGAGAGAGAGGGTGTGTGTGTGTGTGAGGTAAGACGGTGGACGATAAATATGATGTAGGCAAATAAGAGGGTGATGGGGAGGAAGAAGGAGGGGAAGTAAGCTGGAGTGATGAAAATGGCAAGCAAGAGGAAGGTGTTGGTGAGAGTTAGTGAGGGGAAGACAAGGAGATGGGTACAATAGATTTACATATATTTACATTGATTTACATAGATACACTGAATACATAGAACTTACAGGTGAGAACAATAGATTTACATCAATTGATACAGAACTATTGATCAAATAGACCTTGCGGTCCAATCGAGCTGGTCAGGACTTAATTCAAGTAGGCCTAGTAAATCTCCAAATTAGGAAAACTGAGTGGAATGCATAGTGCAACAGAACACTCTCTTTCATAAGGACCTTCAGGTAACGGAGACAGGGCAATTGTTTACATTTGTTGCCATATATATTATGCACCCCTTTCATAATAGTTTCTTCTATAATTAAAAATTAAAACCTAAAAAACACGAACGGCATTTATCTAATTATAGTTGGCCTACTAAATAACTAGGTAATTTTAACTTTCACGTAAGAGTTTATATTTTGTTGTAGTTGTGTCATAATCAGGGTCAGTTGTAACTAACAATAGTAGGCCTAGCCAATATTTGCGTTATTTAAAGCTATAAATAACAATCTATATAATTATGTTAGTATCATAAAACATATATTTGAATTAATACAATTTAATTGACATGGGCAAATTTGGTAATTGTGAGTTCTCCTAACAGGAAGATGTAAGTATTAAATGTATATCTACAGTCAAACCCAATAGGCACAGAACAACAATTTAATACATAGAATGATAATAACAGGTCATTCACAATACAAATGAAAATACAATTTACTTGAGTTAAAGTAAAAAGGAAAATACACGTTCGTCTATTTACCGGTACGTTTTCTAATACAGTAGGTACCCGGTACAAGTGGTTGGATGTATATATGGAATTATTTTAATTAGTTGGTTCTTTGATTCAGCAAACTATAACTATTAGTTTGATGTGGATATATATGATATTTTAGAACACATGGAAATTATAAAAATACTGTCTTGCATAATTTTGTATCTCAGAATCGAGTTTCAGCGAAGCTAGTCTTATTTATACTTCTCACGAGTTCACGTTTTTTCTATATCTCTTGACTATATTTTCTACATTAAATTAATCATAGAATAATATTTATTCTTTGCAAATCATGGAAGATAAGTGTACACGATCGGGTGTCTCAACTATTTAACTTTCTATATTACGCCGAATGTGAATGCCAATTTGTTCGTAATAAGAAAAATTAGCCGGAGAAAACACTAGGATACGAAAAAGCAAGAAGGGACTCTAGAGACACACTATGTATTTATTTTATTTTAATCATTTGCCTGGTCTTGGTGGGAGAGTTAGTGATTCTTCTCATGGATGTCGTCGTGGACTGTTTTCCCTACTCTTCTTAGTTTGTTTCTGGCTGGGCCTGGACTTCATCTTACTGGGACTTGCTGTCCCAGACTGTGAGCATCGAGCCTCATGTTCTTACTATCTTGCACATTAATTTGTCTCGGACCCAAATTGTCTGTCCTTTGACTAGACTGGCTAGTCTCGTACGTAGCAGGCTGACTAAAACCCTATTTACCAACAACACTTGCAACCAGTCTTGAAACCTAACGTCTAGTTTCGAACCTAAGATAATCAGTCTCATACTTGGGATTGTTCCAGTCTTTGGACCTGTCGAAGCTAGTATCGTACCTAGCTGGCTTGCCTCTGCCAGTTTAGAAGAAGTAGTGTGACGTTAACCACTCCGTTAGAACCGCATGGCTTGTCCTACAGTGACTCGCTAGGATCGCCAGGGCAGTGGATGTGGCTACAGTTGATGTATTATTGTGTGCTTTATTTCATATGAAAGCTCGTGTCATGGGCAGTCCAGAAAGGCTCTTTGTTTTCGCCCATGTCAAGGCTTTATATATTTAATTGCAAAGTATATGTTTTATCATTAAGTAGTAATGATAGGAATTGAGAGAGAGGAATTGAGGAGAGAGAGAGTAGAACAGAGTGAGAGGAGGCGCGTAGTGTTTTGCTATACTCGATGACGTCATAGCTGGCTGGCCTCGTGGGGATTCGTTGAGGGAGTTTTTTACCATGCTTTGTGACGTCATGTTTGGCTGGCTTCTTTAGTATTGGTTGGAGGACTTGTTACCGCTTTTTTCCCACGCGGCTCGAGCTAGTTCTAGTATATATACAGTTCCCTCGCCACTCTCTCCCTCAGATTTGGTTTCTAGAACGCATCCCTCTTATCCTTTGATACCTGTCCCCCGCTCAGCACCTGAGAATCTTTTCCTCTACCTATCTCTCTCATTTTCCATATCTTTCACCACCTTTTATTAATATTATACCCCCTCTGGTTAACTCTGCATAATAAGCTTCATGCTGGCCAGTTGTATTGTGCGTTAAGGTCTGATATAACCCATGTATGTTTAGTTGTTAAGATAAGTTGATCACGTAGCATTGGTTGGCATTCATATTGTTTAGTACCGCTTCCTATAATTATTAGTGCTCTGCTGGATTAGATAATGCTAGACTAGGAGTCTGATATAAGGTATTGTTTCCTATGAGTGCTGGCTTTAGTTAAAAGCTGCACGACATACCTGAGAACTGGAGTTGATTGAGTAAATTCTAGTCTGTGTGCCATTGAGTGTAGAGCATGCACGAATGAGGGCTTTTTGCCTATACCATTCTGCACTGTTCTAAGCTCGTTGTTTGTCTTTGAGGTACGCCAGGAGAACGCTTAATACTTCGGTATTAAGGTTTCTCAAGAGAGCTACCCTTTTCTATAACGAAATATTTGACGCACAGACTTGAGATTTGCACTAGGCTATGCGGCATGCCATGCGCACCAGTATCTCGTATCATTGACTCTAGCTAGACTTTATCAGTCATAGTAGACATTAAGTATATTAACCCAATTACTCTTTTTATGCATACCCGTTTATGATTACACAAGCATTTCGCAGCCTAGTTTGATGTATTGAGACACAAACGACTTAGGCTCTTTTTGTTGATAGGAATACTGCATTGTCGTGGCGATTATTATTATTGTTGTGGCATTTAGGATATTCTTGGCTCCGACTGCATTATATCTCCTGCCTATTGTGTGCATAGCCTCCTCGAGCATTGTTCCGCTGCCTGCCTTTTTTGGGTTCCATTTCCGATTGAGCATCTTTATAGCATCTAACATTTAAAGAAGATTCCTTGTTGGTGTTGAAGGACTTTAGTGCACTTTCTTTCATGCAGGAGTGCCTGACATTTATTGATTAAAGTAACGTAAGCTGTAACTTCTCTTACCACCTTACTTTGCATACCATAACCAAGCACCTTCGGTTATAGGTAGTAATAGGCTGTTTTCACATAACATTAAGCCTAGAGTAGACGCACATTTATTGAGAGTTTAATAACCTTTATTGCATATAGAACTCTGTAGAGTATTTGTGTTCTTTGTTCACTGGGAATATACATCAGAGGTTGGAGCTAGCGCTTTCCGTTGTAGCATTTATGCCATTACTAGTCCAATGAATAAGAGCCCTGATATATTTAAATCTCAGTCGTAACAGTAGTCTCTCCTATCGCCGAGTATGCTGGTTTCAATCCTGTGCGGGCTAGAACGGCATAACACAGTTTTATTGTATTAACACACTCTCCGACGGCATTCTAGTTTGTTGTTTGTTCACATGAGGGCATCTGTGCACATGAAGGATGCGCTGGTCCTCTCGCTCTGGTGTTTTTGTGTCTTTCTGGCGCAGTATTGTTTGTGATGTGTATGACAGCAATTCTCATTGTAGGCATAACACTTGAGGGATCAAACTAAGTACCCAATCTTATTCCTAATCTCGTATGGTCATCGTATTACTACACATCTTGTGAATCACTGCCACAATGTGTAGCCATAGTGGTGTGGGCTATTTAGTATCCTATAGTAGACAGAAATGGTGGCTCCCTAGAATTAGGAAAGCAGTAAAGAAGGTCTTGCGGAGATGCCTCACACGTAGAAGATTACAAGGATCTTCCTAACGTGCTGCACAAGCACCACCCTTGCCAGAGTTTAGGGTACAACAATTAAATTCCTCTCAGGAAACTGGAGTGGATTATACAGAGGCTCTACCTATTAAGGACAAGGGAAGTGTTAAATGTAAGTTATATATAGTACTGTGTACTTGCGCAGTAACGAAGGCTATACCCATAGAGACCGTACTTAACCTTTCTTGCGATTCCACATGCATTCCGTTGATTTTGTAGCAGGAGAGGATATCTAAATCTACTTCTCAGTGACAATGCTTCGAAATTTGTTATTAGTTCTAATGTGCTGAAAGTCTTGATTAACGATCCAGGTTTAAAGGCTATCTAAGCGGATGTTCATTCTAAGTGGCGATTCATACCCGCCCGAGTGCCATGGTTCGGTGTCATAATTATGGTAGCAAGTCATGGTGTTGAAGGCTGGTATGAAGAAGGTACTTGGTAAGGCATTAGTAACATCAGAGGAGCTTCAGACTGTTGCATTAGATTTAGAAGCCACAGTTAGTGATCAGCCGCTTTGATACATATTCAGTGATTTGAATGACCCACTGCCTACACTCCGTCCCAACTGAAAAGAAGAAGACGTCTAAGAGAATTTCCAAGGATAGTGGTTAAGGATGAGGACCTCCAGGATAGATCTTGGGTTTATTTAAACCGACAATTTTGTGCTTGATCAGTAACTTCAGTATGTTATTAAGCTGTCAAATGACCTGGAAGAGATGGCATACAGACTATCTACTATCGTTGAGGGAGCAGCATAGTTATATGGCTGACAATAAAGGGAAAATCTTTCCACAGGTTGGGGACATAATTTTCATCCATGACGAAGGTCCTCGCCTATTGTGGAACTTGGGTCGGGTCACAAAACTGTAACCTGGACCGACAAAATATGTAGGGTATGTGAAATATAGACTGAAACCGGATTAACCTCTCGACCAGTGGTCAAGTTGTATCCATTGGAAATAAATTTAGAAATGGATTATGATACTGTATCGAGTTCTCAGCCTATTCACCCTACATGTGGAGCTGACTGAGGTGAAGCACCAACGAGAGCGTCACGTCGGGCTGCTTTGGGGTCCTCCCAGTTATGGTGAGCCATCATTGGGATGGGACAATTGTGATTTGTTGTAAATAGTTGTATAGACGGGCGGCAGAATATATCTTGAAAACACCACGGTTTGAATTTACCAGGTCCATGATAGAGCAGTAATTATGACCATTAATTTGTTTCAAGTTTATTTACTTCAGTAAATATGTAATTATTAATTATGAATGATAATCATATATCCTCGGATGTATATTTCAATTAATATTACTTAATACTAGCTGATTTACAGTATATAAACATGGTACATTTTTTTCCTGTATTACTACGAACCACCACTGTGTAAAGACGGTCCTCACTCCTCTCTCTGCCATTTTTTTTTGTATCCGTAGTCCAACAATATTACCTCTACCATACATCTGCCAGGTCATCTTCATCTCAACATAAGGCTAAGCACCCGTTAATAGCTTAGAGAGTGCACTCCATTATTAACAGGTACGCATTATTTAGGCTAGCCTAAGCCAACGAGATTGACATAACCTATTTAACATATTTGCTGGGCGGGTGCCCAACCCCGAAAAGGGGTGAAATAGGGGAGCTATCCCCCCGCCAAAGGCGGATTTCTAGGGCCTTTCCTAGCTGATGCTGAGAGGATTGGGTTCTAGTCATGTGGTGATGGGCTGGTCTATCAGAGTGAGAACTGAGCAATCTCTGCCATATCCATAGCTTACTCTGACTGTTCCTTTTACTTATATATTTTCTAGATCTCAAGTGACGGCATCTCTAACGTGGATTGACCTCCCAATCTACCAAGATTGGAAGCCAAAGCGTCACATTTTTCCCTTGCCCCTCAACTTTCTCTTCATAATTGCTGAGGGACACAGGGCCCTGGGTGGGGCTTTGGTTTCCCGGGCATTTCCGCACCCTCCTCAGCTCCCCGCCATGGAGTGGCTTCGGTCACCCAGGCTTTATTGTGGTCGGCGGGGAGGGTTCTGTGGGGGCGCTCTCGGTTATGGCCTTGGCCTTGCTCGGGGCCTTGCGGCTGTTCGGCCAGGCAGCTTGGGGAACAACAACAACAACAACATATTTGCTTTATCCTACCAATCCTATTACCCACCAAGAATACATTTTGTGAATACCACAAATTTAGGATATCACCGGTAGTTCTCATAAAGAAAAAAGATGGATCTACCAGATTCTCTGTTGACTATATTCTTCTGATACTTTATTGTCATAAGTATTCAATCCTTCTCGTTTGAACGTATTTCGGCCCGGATCGAGAACCATTAACTGTGATGAATATTGAATGCCTTTGAGTTTATTAACCCATTGGCTCAGTATTAGCGAATGTTTATGGTAGCGCTGTAGATTAACTCTGCGCGCTACGAACCTTGTTCTGGTGTCATTTTGAAGCTATTTTCTTTTAGTTTTTGGCTGAATACATGTAATTTCATTCAGACACTTGCTCAATCATTTAAAAGTACCTGAATGAGCCCTAATATAGCGGAAATATGCCCGCAGCGTAAGTGTTAAATAAAGTTCTAACTTCCGAACAACTGTCAAATCATTGCAACTCTATTAGTGTAAATAATTTATAAATTATCTATTTATCTATCTATTGCCCGACGCCGTGATCCCCGAAGGGGTGGCCACGAACGAACCGCCCCCCCATGCACCTCTGTCCCCAGTCAGTCGATGCCCCTCCTCCCAACCAGCACCACCTTCGTTCATATACTTCCTCACTCCATCCTTCCACCTCTCTTTTGGTCTACTTCTCTCTCTCTCTGTCCTTCCACCTCACTCTCGTACACCCTCGTAGTCATTCTCTCTCTCGTTTTCCATACGTTCCATATGGCCGAACCATCTCAAGTTGTTCCTTTTCACACTTTCCAGCACATCTACCTCCACACCACACCTCCTTCTTACTTCCTCATTAGTCTGTCTATCCCTCCATGTAACTCCGCACGCACTTCTTAAGTAATTCAATTCCACTGCTCTCACTCTTGGTCTGAGTCTCTGCTTCGCTTCCGTAAGTCAGTGTCGGGATTACCACACTGTCATGCAAGGACTTCTTCACTTCCATACTGACCACCCTATTTCAAGTTACTGCTTTCAGCGTTCCTACAACACTCTTCCCCTGTTGTACCCTCTCCCGCATTTCTTCATCATAGTCCCATCTTTACTTAGCACACTGCCCAGATACTTAAAAGAGCTGACGATATCCATAGCCTGACAGTTCAACTTCACCTCACACTCTGTGACTTCACCCCTTTCGAAGACCATAACCTTGCTCTTCCCCGCATTTACCTTTAAACTCCGTTTTTCGCACACTGTTCCAAACTCATTTACCAGACCCTGCAACTCCCATTCATTATCACTCATCAGAACTGTATCATCCGCAAACAGCAGTATAGGTAGCTTCCACTCAATTCCCTCCCTCTTTTCAGCGATACACCAACATCCACTGCTCTTGAATTATATACTACCATAATAATAATAATAATATAATAATAATAATAATAATAATAATAGTAAATATCATAACAATAATAATACTAATAATATGTAAATAACAAACTTATAATATTACTAACAGTAATAATTATTATTCCATTAATATCAATATTAACAATAACAAATATTATATTTCTGTCAACAGCCAATGAGGTTGAACATGTACATTTTTCTAAACAATCTTATTGAATGAAGGAAGCAAGCAGACAGACTTTGTCTACCACAACGTCACTTACGTAACCACAATTGAGCAGAACGTGTGCAGGAGACTAACTGATCATCTGTAACCAATATGTCTACACCTAATCTTCACCACAAACAGGACAGTATGATGATAGTGCAGTATATTAGCCTGCAGGCAGAGGAATTCGATCTCATGCTGTCTAGGTAATCAACTAGAAGAAAGAGAGAGAGAGAGAGAGAGAGAGAGAGAGAGAGAGAGAGAGAAAGTACAAAGGAGTACAACGGAAATCAAGCAACAACAAGGCCAGCGACCCTTCAAGGCTGATTGCCCTCCAAAACACTGATGGTCAAGCGTCCAAACAGTAGCTGTTTAGAGTGGGTAAGGGAATAATGGAAAGGGAAGACTGCCCTGGGACAAATGCCCGTGGCAGGGTTAGATGACAGTTGTTAGTAATATAATAAAGAGACAACAAATTACAGTATTCATTTATATATACAGTTAGTCGTGGTTTTAAGGCAAGGTGATTGTCTAAGCGAAGTTTATCCCTTGTCTATCGGGGCCCGACTTAAGTCCGTATCGAAAAATTTGGACTATGTGGCGGGGCCCGACTTAAGTCCGAGTGCAATTTTGGCACAATATTGGCTCTGAGAGAGAGATGAGTGACTGGAGGAGCATGGGTTACCTCATGACCGCTCGCCACGGCCGCCGTGGACCTACTGAGATTTACTCCACTTACATCCACCCTCACTCCCTCGCTACATACGTAATTATATAAAGAAATTACCGTATTTTAGCGATTTTGCCCTTCGGTTGAACGATCGTTGCAAGACAACCAGTGATCGTAGAAGGATGTTTCGGGTGGCATTGGAAAGCTCAATTTACGCCCTTTCAGGGATACATACTTGTATTATGCTCTGGGTCTTGTTTATGCATGAAAAAGAGCACGGAAACAACCCCATTTATGGTAAAAAAAAAAACGCTGGGCGGCACGGTCAAATATACCGCCTAGCCCGCTCGTAAGGTGTTAAAAGAATCAACGGTGCTGCAGTCTATGACATCTCGAGGAAGCTCATTCCACAAGTTGACAACTCTTGTGAGTTAACAAATTTACAAATAATTTTGCAACTGTTCCCCCGCTTGTAATTTGATTGGTCAATAGTGAAATATGTATTACAGTTCATAATATGCCTTTGATGATTTTGAACACTTGAATTAAGTCGCCTCTTAATCTGCGCTGGGTTAAAGAAAATATAATTAATTTTCTAAGACGCTCCTCATATGGTTTGTTCTTTAGGCAAAGTATCATTTTTGTAATTCTACGGCGAGACGCGGATGTTTGGGTGAGTCGTGTGTCTATCAGTGTGTTCACCCTCATGGATGTTGGTTTGTATCCGTTCCACCTCATGTTGGGCACCCTCAGTTAGTTCACCCTCATGTTATTTCTCCCTCATGTTGGGCACCCTCATGTTATTCACCCTCATGTTAGTTCACCCTCATGTTGGGCACCCTCATGTTAGTTCACCCTCAGGTTCACCCACATTAGTTCACCCTCATGTTAGGCACCCTCATATTAGTTCACCCTCATGTTGGTTCACCCAAGTTAGTTCACCCTCATGTTGTTCACTCATGTTAGTTCACCCAATTTTACCCTCATGTCAGTTCACCCTCATGTTAGTTCACCCTCATGTTGCACCCTCATGTTAGTTCACCCTCAGTTATCCCCAAGGTAGTTTACCCTCATGTTTAGTTTACCATCATGTAGTTCACCCCATGTTAGTTCACCCTCATGTTAGTTCACCCCAGTGTAGTCACCCTCATCTTAGTTCACCCTCATGTTGCACCCTCATGTAACCCATGTTAGTTCACCCTCATTCACCCTCATGTTAGTTTACCCAGTCCCCCCATTTAGTTCACCCTAATGTTAGTTCACCCTCATGTTGGGGCACCCTCAAATTCATCCATGTTAGTCACACCTCAGTTACCCTCATGTCACCCCTCGGTAGTTCCCCTCATATTAGTTCACCCTCAGGCACACCCTCATGGCCACCCTCATGTTAGTTCACCCCATGTTAGTTCACCCTCAAGTTCACCCTCATCTTAGTTCACCCTCATGTTGGGCACACTCATGGGTCACCCTCATGTTGCACCTCATGTTAAACCCTCATGTTAGGTCACACATGTTGGGGCACCCTCATGTTAATTCACCTCATGTTAGTTCACCCTCAAGTTCACCCATGTTAGTTACACCAAACCCTCATTGGGGCACCCTCATGTTAGTTCACCTTCATGTTAGTTCATCATGTTAGTTCACCCTATGGAGTTTCACTCTCATGTTAGTTCACTCTCATGTTAGTTCACCTTCATGTTAGTTCACCTTCATGTTAGTTCACCCTTATGACAGTGCATCCTCATGTTAGATCACCCTCATGTTAGTTCACCCTTATGACAGTGCATCCTCATGTTAGTTCACTCTCATGTTAGTTCACTCTCATATTAGATCACCCTCAATGGTTCACCCCACTCTCTCCCAGTTACACCCCAGTTCACCCATGTTAGTTCACCTCAGTTACACCCTCATGTTAATTCACCATCAAACACCTCAGTTCACCCTAGTTAGTTCACCCTCATGTCACCCCATGTTAGGCATCCCATGTTAGTTCACCCTCATGTTAGTTCACCCTCTTAGTTCACCCCGCATCTCACCCTCATGTTAGCATCCTCATGTTAGTTAACCCTCATATTAGAGCACCCTCATTTCACCCTCAGTTAGTTCACATGTTAGTTTAACTCAGTTAGTTCACCCGCATGTTAGTTCACTCTCATGGACCCTTCAGTTAGGACCCTATGGAGTTCACCCTCACACCCTCATGTTAGTTACTCTCAGTTAGTTCACCTTCAAGTTCACCCTAATGTAGTTCACCCTCAGTTAGTTCACCCATGTCCGTTCACCCCGTTAGACATGTCACACCCTCATGTCAGTTCACCCTCAACACCGCATGTTCACCCCTCATGTAGCTCACCCTCATGGTAGTTCACCCACATGTCAGGGCACCCTCATATTACCCCCCACCCTCGCATGTTAGTCACCCTGTGAGTTCACCCTCATGTTACATCCTCATGTTACCCCCTCACACCCCAGGGCCACCCTAGTTCCCCCCATAGTTCACCCGCATGTTAGTTCACCCTCCACCCGAGGTCATCCTCATGTTAGTTACCCTCATAAGAGCACCCTCATCACCCTCATATCACTCTCCAGAACTCTCATGTTACACCCTCATGTTAGTTCACCCGAGTTAGGGCACTCTCATGTTATTCACGAGTAGGCACCCGAATGTTAGTTCACCCTCATGGAGTTCACCCTCATGTCAGCACCCGAAGACAGAGGGCAGCACCCTCCAGGCACCCTCATGTTAGTTCACCATCATGTCACCCGCATAGCTCACCCTCAGTTAGTTCACCTCATGTCATCACCCTCAACACTCTTAAGTTCACCCACATGTCAGTTCACCCCTCAAGAGACACCCTCAGTAGTTCACCCTCATGTTCACCCTCATGTTAGTCCCCTCTCACCCTCATGTTACACCCTCAACACCTCAGTTAGTTCACCCTCAGAGGAGGGCACCCTCATGTTACACCCCTCATGTTACACCCTCATAGGTAGGCACCCTCAGTTCACCCCCATGCATTCATCCCATAGTTAACCCTCATATTAGATCACCCTCATGTTAGTTCACCCTCATGTTAGGGCACTCTCAGGTAAGGTTAGTCACCCGCAGAGTTCACCCGCATGTTAGTTCCCCCCCGCTGCCACTCTCAACATGTTAGGCACCCTAATAGTCACCCTCATGTTAGTTCACCCCATGTCCACCCTCATCGACACACCCCAGGCCACCCGCAAGTCACCATCATGGTTCACCCCATGTAACTCACCCTCATGTTACACCCTCATGCACACCTCATAAGCCCACGATGGATCACCCTCATGTTAGTCACCCTCAGAGTTCACCCTCATGTTACACCGCATGTTAGGCACCCGGCAGGGTGTCACCCCATGGGACCCCCATGTTAGTCACCCTCATGTTATGACCCGCATGTTAGTTCACCCCAGGTCACCTCATGTTAAACCCCATGTTAGTAACCCTCAGTTAACCCTAGTTACCCGCATGTTGAGTTCACCCCAAGTTCACCCTCATGTTAGTCACCCGCAACACCCACATCCTCTAGTTCCCCCGCATGTTAGTTCATCCCATGTTAGGGCAGCCTCAGTTCACCTCATGTAGTTCACCCGTAATCACCCTCTTGTCAGTTCACCCTCATGTTACACTCTCATGTTAGTCACAGTAGTTAACCCTCTTACATCCTCATGTTAGTTCACCCAAATCCTCAGGGCATCACCCTCATGTTAGTTAACCCTCATGTTAGGAGCCTCATGTCATCACTATATTAGTACCTACACAGTTCACCTCTGCGTTACCAAAGGTCCATCCCATTTAGGTAACTAAGACCACACCTTAAGCTCATCCTCGTCAACCTCATACAATTATCTAAGCAGTCATCCGCCTGAGATCACCCTCTCGTAGGCCCACCCTCATTTCTGTTCACCAAAATCTATTAGCCAATGCTCACGGGCTACCCATATCATAACATGTTATAACCTCATGGTACATCCCCATGTCAGTGTCCCCCCCCCCCCACCCCCGCAGTCAGTGCCTGTAATGTTCTTTCATAAAGTTCACCACGGTCACCACATGCCATCACATAAGCAACACCTTCACAAATCAGAATCATCCGAATAACATTCCAGAGGCAAGTTCAAGCTCACTGTTCACCGTCAGTTACGAACATTCGCATTGCGATACACCCACCAGCAGTTCACCCTCATGTTAGGTCGCACTACAATTATTTATCTATATAATTTGTCTTCCAGGATATCAGCGAGATTGAAAAAGGGTGACTTAGATCATGATAGATTATGATTATAATAAAGCGGTGTTGGTAAATTATGCTTAGCTGTAGGACCTGAATGTACAAAGTAGCTGTAAAAGAATAACTGACAATTACTTTGGATGATATTATTGACTTAAGTGAATGTGGACAAAGTGACAAAGTGACTGTAGTGCAAAGTAGTAACTCTGCCACAGTCACTTTACCTACATTCTCATTTTCTACAGTCCCTTTGTCCAAGTCACTTATTCCAGTCACTACAATCATTCAGTTCAGTCCATTTATTCCAGTCACGTTGTCCGTAGTCATGTAATCCACGTTGTTCAAATAAATAAAAAATCAGACACATTGTCCACATTCACTTACTTCAATAACATCATCCAAAGTATGATGTGACAAAGGTCACAGTTACTTTGTCTACAGTCACTTCACCCACATTCAGGCCACCTACAGCCAATTTGATTTGCCAACACCTAGCTGTATTAATTAACAATCATAATCTATCATGATCTAACTCAACCTTTTTCAAAATCTCGGTAGGCAGTGACTATGGACAGTGACTATGGAATACATGACTGTGGAATAAGTGGTTGTGGACAAAATGACTGCAGACAAAGTTGTCTGCTAAATTTACTGTGAACAGGTGATTGGTTCCCCCCAAAATGGCTACATAAGAACATAAGAACATAAGAAAATGGGAGCCTACAGAAAGCCGATTGGCCTAAGCAAGGCAGATCCCTGTCCCACACAACCCCAATTCAATTACAAAGCCCAATTATAGGCTCAACACTCTAATACTCTGAGGATCATATTACCAAAACGGTTAGAGATTAACGCAGGTTATGGGGTTCTACAGAGCGCTGATTGGCCCAACCCGGCTGATCCCCCTTCACACCCAACCCTTCTCGTCCATATGCTTATCCAATTTTATCTTAAAGCTCCCTACCGTTTTAGATCCCACTATAGCACTTGGTAGTCCATTCCATCCATCTACAACTCTGTTACCAAACCAATATTTGCCTACATCTTTTCTGAAACAAAATTTATCTAATTTGAAACCATTGGTACAAGTTCTTTCGCTATCACTGAGCTTTAGTACATTTGTCATGTCCCCTTTGTTAATCCCACTAACCCACTTGAACACCTCTATCATATCCCCTCTAACTCTGCGTCTCTCTAACGAATGTAAACCTAATTTCTTCAACCTTTCTTCATACGGAAGATTTCTAATATTATGGATCATTTTGTCATTCTACGCTGTACTCTCGCCAATGAATCTATGTCCATTCTGTAATAAGGACACCAAAATTGGACAGCATAATCCATATGGGGTCTCACTAATGACAAGTAAAGTTTTAAGATAACATCAGCAGTTCTGTTACTCACACTCCTAGAGATCAACCCGAGAATCCTGTTTGCCTTATTACGAACGCTTATACACTGTTTTCTAGGCTTCAAATCATTGCTAACAAACACACCTAGATCTTTCTCGCAGTCTGAATTTTCTATTTCTAAATTAGCTAGTTTATATTTAACATTTTGTGCATCTTCCCTATCTTTAATACCTTGCATTTGTCAATGTTAAACTTCATCTGCCAATTTACTGACCATTCATGTAAGGTATCTAGATCCCTTTCGAGGCACTCTATATCGCTATCTGAATCAATTGATCTCCCCATTTTAGTATCGTCTGCGAATTTACTTATCCTACTAGTTATACCTAAATCTAGGTAATTTATGTATATAAGAAACAACAGGGGACCTAATACCGATCCCTGGGGGACACCACTTTTGACTGCTCCCCACTCTGACTTGGTACCATTTATGCTGACTCTCTGTTTTCTTACCAATTAGCCATGACCTAATCCATCCCAACAACGATCCTCCTATTCCATGTGCCTCAACCTTTCTCATCAATCTCTCATGAGGGACTCTGTCGAAAGCTTTACTGAAATCTAAATAAATAATATCATATGACTTGTCACTATCTACTGCTTCATATACCTCTGAGAAAAAGATAAGCAAATTAGTAAGGCAAGAACGTCCCTGAGTGAATCCATGCTGAGAAGAATTTATTAAGTTAAATTTTTCTAAGTGGCTTCTAATTTTCCTAGCAATAATAGACTCTCGCAACTTTCCTATGATTGATGTGAGACTAATGGGACGGTAATTGGATGCTATTGATTTATCACCTTTTTTGAAGATCGGAACTAAATTTGCAAGCTTCCAAGCTTCTGGAACTAAACCTGTTTCTAATGACTTGCTAAATAAAAATGCTAATGGGCTACTTAACTCATCTCTGCATTCTTTTAATACTCTAGCATATACCTCGTCAGGACCAGGCGATTTTTGAGGTTTCAGTCTGTCAATTTCCTTAAGCACATAATTTCTACTTATGCTAACTGTACTTAACATATTTTCTATACTATCATTATATACCATATTGACTTCTGGAATCTGTGCCAAATTTTCATTAGTGGAAACGGAAAGAAACTGAATATTTATTGTACTGCACATTTCTAAATAATTTTCTGTTATTTCTCCTATTGAAGTTTTTAGGGGGCCTATTACATCTCTAACTTTAGATTTATATAGTTGGTAAAAAACTTTAGGGTTATTTTTTGAGTCACTGGCTATCCTTATTTCATAATTTGTTTTTGCTTTCCTGATTTCCTTTTTGACCTGTCTTGATAGAGTCTGATAGTATATGTAGATGATTTTCGCCTTTCTTTATTTTTCTATATATTCCTTTCTTTTTTCCTATAAGATCTATTAGCTTATTAGTCATCCATTTTGGTTAGTTCTGCGTCGATCTAAATCTTCTTTTAGGGATATATTTATTTTGCGCATTGTGGAGTGAAACAATAAACAGGTTATATGTAGGTGGTAAGTTTAACTCTGGCATATCCTGACTTAATTGCTTAACAATAGGGTCCACCCTTAAGTCTCTTCTTAGCCCACCATAATCGGCTTTTCTGAAATCTGGGATAAGTGTCGTATTCCCTTTAGCATTCCCTGTCCATTGTATATTAAAATAAATAGATTTATGATCGCAATTTCCTAGGTGGTCACCAATCTCTACACGATTTATCATATGTTCATTGTTACTGAAAACTAAATCAAGAATATTAATACTGTTACGTCCTGGGATATATAAACACTGGGCTCTTTCTATTGGACTAGGTATGCGGCAACAAGCAACAACGGAAAACGCTAGATCCAACCCTTATCTATAAACCCAGGCAACAAACCACCCTAAACCGTCAAGAGTCCTGCCTGGACAACGAGGTATCCTATGACTCGGTTACAGGGTGCACGCACTATAGACTGCTGATAGTCAAGCAGGCTATATAAAAGATCACACAATTAAGTTGACTTAAAGTTTCAAGGAAAAGATAGATAACGGAATTAAATTGCAGAAACAATTTAATAACAAACTAGAAGAAAGTACATTTAACGTTTCGTTAATTAATACAACTAATCACCCCTGCGTGAAAGAAGGTGAAAGCAAACAGTCCTCAAAACATCGTACCGGTAGACAAGATGCGGGTTTCTAAACTGCATGCGGCTACTGTAGGATCTGATGCTTAGCAAAGAAAGTACGTTACGGATTTAGAGAACTCTTAACTCATAAGCAGGAATAAATACTAGTGATAGGCCATACAGTGTATAATGGCATAGGTATAATTAAATAAAGGCAGCAACTCGCAACATAACCACATACAGATGTGCTTCTCACTCTTAGTCAGGCAAGCCTGCTCGGACAGAGTCTCTAAGCCACACCCTGACTCACAATGCTCACAAAAACGGTAAACTGTGGCACAATAACAAGCATACAGAAATAATAAACCCCTAGCTGTTAATCTGCCAGGTGGCAGAGGTCTAGCCGGAAGGATATAGGCTTCGGATACCCGGGCTGAGCCACCTGCTCTAGCCTAGGGACGTTCCCAAGTCTGTGCGCCAAATTACTCTAATTGAAAGGGTGCTCTCTTGAGAGACTCAGATCGCAAGTATCTGACTCTCTCCTGGCGACCCTAAAACAAAAGCAAGACGTGCTAGCGCAGTGCTGAGTGGACTAGGCAAGGGCCCTCACACAACACAACACTAGACACACAGGGACACAGACAAGAAAATGCCCCCAGACTCCCACGGGTATCCTAGTAAAGTCGTGCGGGTCCACAGGACTCGCACCAGCAGACTTTACTTAAAGGATCGCAAAAAGCCTCCCCTCCGGTCTAGCCCCTGCTAACCTGACACAAGAACACACTAGCAAGCATGAAACCACCAAATATGAGACAACAAAAAAGCTTCCTAGGTCTCATTAACAATTACATCTCTGCATAAGGCCCAAAATCCTATCTAATTATCTGAGAGCTCGTCGTTAATACAATAATAGATATAAGGTCTATCAAGGGGATGGGATAATTAAATAGATTGGTGAAGTAGTGGAAAGAAGGTATACAAAGTAAGAGAGAAAGTTTCTAAGTGGGGTTGAGAGGGATAGATATCAAGGGGGTCCGAAGGGTACGACAGTGAGGTGAGCTCTGAGTCTTGAATCTGTCTGGACCCCACCCTAGGCATACAAATACATCCCAGGCTTGGCAACACTCAACACAGTTGCCGGGTCAAAATCGTCTACCCCGTGCGTGAGTCGAAACTAAGCCTAACGTTGCAATCGGATGCATATGGCAACGCTTCAGGCTCGTCCCAAGCTAGACTCTCCGCGTGAAGCAACGTCCCCCAGCCGGTCTCTCTCTCCCGCTCGTCTCCTCCCACTCTCACTAGACTTACATCTTATATATTATAATGAAACAATCAACTATCGAGAATAAAATATACTAAGATGCGTTGGTTAAGAATAAGGGCAGCTACAAGCTGTGAAACAACATAAGAATATCCCAGACATTAGTTACGTTGTCGTAGGATATATACTAAGGACAAGCCTGCCGGCCGGCTGCCGCCAGCCGGTTTCTAAACGGCTGGGCAGCCGACGCGCGCGCACGCCCGCACGGGGCTACTATGCAGAAGCGTCACAATACCTCTAGTCGGCGTTTCTATGAATTGAAATAAAACACTATCTTGTACTACCTCAATAAACTCTACTGAATCGGAGTCGCCTATTTGGTGCTGCCAATCAATGTTCGGAAAATTAAAATCCCCCATAATGCACACATTGCTAAACCTTGATGCTATTTTAATTTCCTCCCTTAACGATGTTCCGCCATTTCTACTCATATTAGGCGGTCTATATATAACTCCAATAACTATGGTCTCACTACCTTCGTTAACCTCTACCCAAACACTTTCATTATAATTATTTAGTCTAATACCTGATTTAATACAGCTTTTTAATGTACTCCTGACAAACACTGCTATACCCCCGCCCCTCCTACTTGTTCGGTCTACTTGTTCGGCTACGTGCGAAGTAACTTTGGAACTGTTGGTGAAGCAACTTTTACTGTGTGGGTGAAATAATGTTTGGACTATGAGTTAATTAAGTGACTTTAGAGCCGTTAGTGAAGTGATTTTGGGATTGTTGGTGAAGTGACTGTACGATTGTTGGTGAAGTGACTTTGGAACTGCGGGTGAAGTGACTTAAGGATTGTTAGTGAAGTGACTTTGGAACTGTGAGTTATATGACTATTAAAGCTGTTAGTGAAGTGACTTTGGGATTGGGGGTGAAAGTAATTTAGAAAGTGTTAAAATAACTTTGAAAAGTTGACATAATGAATATAAACACTATTTGAGGAGGATCACTTTAATTGGCAACGTTTCGCAGACAGCTTATTCAGGTCACTCATGGCCTGAAAAAACAATCTGCGCAACGTTGTCAATAACGTGATCCTCTACAAATGGTGTTTCTGTGAGTGAAATTACTTTGTGACTGTTGGTGAAGTGACTTTTGGACTGTGAGTGAAGTGACTTCAGAACTTTGAGTGAAGAGACTTTGGGATTATGAGTGAAGTGACTTTGGGGCTGTGGTAGTAATCCCTTTGGGACTATAAACAAAGACACAGTGAACAAAGCGATTGTGAGTGAAAACGTATTTTGGTGAATATTATCGTATGTTAACGTGAAAATCAGGAAAGGACCTTCGCTTGAGATGGTGCTTGTGGCTATGTTTACCGTTCGCGTAAAAACTTTGATGCATACCAGAGAAAGTTAAAAGATTGCTGGCTTTTAGCGAAAATACTTAAAGGTGGGGGCGCATGGGTTGAGGTAAACATGGAAAATAATCACCTACCTCCATAATTATCCTGTAAAATGCAATGTCACTGAAATAATTATTAACAATGGATTAAAGGAGTTTGCGGATCGTCTATACCGGGCCTGTGACGTCATAGTGACGTCACACCAGTATCCTCATCCTGGACTGGATGGTGGACTTACACTCTTGTGACGTCACAGGCCCGGTATAGACAGACGATCCACAGAATCCTTTATACCATTGTTAATAATTATTTCAGTGCCATTGCATTTTGCAGGATAATTATGTACAGCTTGGCGATTATCATTCCATGTTTATCTCAACCCATGCGCCCCCACCTTTAAGTAGGAGACTGTGATTTGTGTAACTGCGAATATATCGTGATTTAGGTACAAAGGAGTACAAAGGAAATCAAGCAACAACAGGTCTAGTGACCCTTCTAGGTTGCTTGTCCTCCAAAACACTGAGGATTAAGTGTCCAAACAGTGGTTTAGAGTGGGTAAGGGAACATTGGAAAGGGAATTACTGCCCTGGAACTAATGTCCGTGGCAGGATTAGGAAGTTAGTAGGGGACAGATGGGTTAGTAACTGAGGGGGGGATAAAATAAAGTTATTAATTTACAAACGCAGTCAGTCGCGGGTTTGATGCGAGATATTTGTCTACGCGGAGTTTAAATTAATCAACGGTGATGCAGTCTATAACGTTTCGGGGAAGCCCATTCCACAAGTTGACAACTCGATTGAAGAAGAAATTCTTAGATTCGTGTGAGTTAAAAGATTTACCAATAATTTTGCAACCGTTTCCCCGCGTGTAATTAGATTGGTCGATAGTGAAGTACTTACTACAGTTCATATTGTCGATGCCTTTGATGATTTTGAACACTTGAATTAAGTCACCTCTTAATCTGCGCTGGGTTAAAGGAAATAGATTTAATTCTCTAAGACGCTCCTCGTATGGTTTGTTCTTTAGGCTAGGTACCATTATGGTAACTCTATGTTGAACTCGTTCTAGCTTGTCTATATCTTTTTGGTAATAAGGGCACCAGGATTGAATGCAATATTCCAGAAGAGGGTTTTAGATTACTTGATATTGTTACTCCCAGATCGGTTTCTCTGTCTACAATCTTAAGCTCAGTGCCACTTATCGAATAGTTTGCTTTCTCATTTCGGTAGCCGATATGTTGTACTTTACATTTATCCGCATTGAAACTCATTTGCCAAATTTGGGCCCAACATGACAACTTATCTAGATTGTGTTGCATATCGTCAACTTGTTCTTTTGAGAGTACGCTATTTGCAATTTTTGTATCATCAGCAAACTTTGAGATTGTACAGGTGAGACCCTCATCTATGTCGTTGATGTAAATTAGAAAGATAATTGGTCCTAGTACCAATCCCTGGGGTACCCCGCTGTTTCCATTGGTCCATTTAGATGCCTTACCATTTATGACTACTCTTTGCTTTCTGTCGCTGAGCCAATTTTCTATCCATTTCAACACACCATCTTGTATTCCATGCACTTTTAGTTTTAGCAGTAAACGTTTGTGGGGAACTTTGTCAAAGGCCTTTTGAAAATCAAGGTATATACTATCTACAGCTCTACTCTAATCATAGAGGTTGAGGATATCGTGGGAGAAGTCTAAGAGGTTTATTAAGCAGCAACATTTGTTACGAAAGCCGTGTTGAGTATCTTTAACACCTAACGAGCGGCCTAGGCGGTAATTTATATGTACCGCCCAGCAGGGTGTTTTTACTCTAAATAGGGTTGTTTACGTGATCATTTTCATGCCTAAATAAGACCCAGAGAGTAAAACAAGTATCTATTCCTGAAAGGGCATAAACAGAGCTTTCCAATGACACCCCAACCATCCTTGTACGACCGACCGCTAGTTTTCTTGCAACGATCGCGCAACACGAGTGCAAAAACCATGTAATTAGGTACTTTCCCTACATAATTCCCTTTGTAGGAGTGTGAGGGGGGAAGGGAGGGTGGTTTTCACTTCAGTTGGCCTATGACTTAAATTGCTTCAAACTCCGTGTGTCCAGGCATTTTGGCTCGATTGTCCCTTGATTTTGGCCCTGTCACTCTTTCAACTATGGGGGAGGCACTTGCTATAGGCAATTCTGCCTTTTGCCTCCCTCAATCACATAGAAAAAAAAAAAATCATTCTTGTTCTCGTGTTCCCAACTTTGACTCTTCTGAATTATCAACGCTCTAACTGCATTGATGGTTTAATGGTTAAAGTGTTTACAAACTGTATGTGGTAACCCAGGTTCGAATCCCGGTAGATCACATGCTTGCTTTCATTAATTTAATTGGAGGTGTTTGGTGTTGGAGTGAAATACAATAAAATAGATTAAGCTGTCTTGTCACTCTCTCACTAAATAAATCTTCGCTGTTTATCTCTCCCCTAATTTTACTAACTATCCAAAGTGCTTTGACTATCTTTCTTCTAAAGTGGAACACATTCTATCCTTCTCTCTCTCCTCGGAATTCTCCATCTTAGGAGATTTCAATATTCAACCCCACTAACTGCAACATCCGCGGCCTTTCCTCTAACTTCCTCTCTGTGGAACCCCATATCTCTAAAACCAAACCTGACTTACTTTTTCTCACCAAAACACAGTTGTCTAAAGCAACAAACAGAAAACCCTTCTATGTATCCTCCTACTATCTCTATCCTCAATTCAAAGCCAAAGGTGGATATTGTGTGTATATACGCAACAATCTTGCTTGCTCTCGTGTTCCCAACTTTGACTCTTCTGAATTCCCAACTCTCTGGCTTAACACCTTACGAGCGGCCTATGCGGTTTATTTATATGTACCGCCCAGCGGGGTGTTTTTAGCCAAAATAGGGCTGTTTACGTGATCATTTTCATGCCTAAATAAGACCCAGAACGTAAAACAAGTACCTATCCCTGAAAGGGCATAAACAGAGCTTGCGAATGACACCATAACGATCCTTTTATGATGGCTAGTTTTCTTGCAATAACCGTGCAACGCGAGTGCAAAAAGCATGTAATTCGGTACTTTCCCCATATAATTCAGTATGTAGCGAGTGAGAGAGGGAGGAGGGAGCTGAGATTCGTGTCAGTAGGTTCGCCGCGGTGGTCTGAAGCAGTCATACGCTCGCTAGTCTCCTGCCACCACTTGTCTCTCTCTCTCAGCAACATTACGTGCTGAAATTGCCACTCGACCTATGTCGAGCGCCGCCACATAGTCCAGCTTTATTTAACTCGACTTATGTGGTGAGCTGCTAATTAAGGGTTAAGCTATCTTGTCACTCTCTCACTAAATATATCTGTGCTACTTATCACTCCCTATCTGGCTATCCATAATTCTTTGACTGTCTTACTTTTAAAGTGGAACACATTCTATCCATCTCTCTCTTCTCCGAAATCTCCCTCTTAGGATATTTCAAAGTTCACCACCACCAACAGCTCTCCTCTCATTTCACTGACCAACCTGGTGAACAAGCCTACATCTTTTCTATCCTAAATGACCCAAAGCAGTTAGTTCAGCACCTCACTCGTATCCCGGACCACCATGGAAATCGGCCCAGCATTCTTGACCTACTTCTAACCTCCAATCCTTTTGCTTATACTGTAGACTTTCTCTCTCCATTGGGCTCCTCCGATCACAACCGTATGGCCTTCTCCCCCCCCCCCCCCCCCCCCCCCTAACTGACAACACCACCGTCACTGCTTCCTCTGACAGAGCTGATCTCTTCGCTCAAACTTTTGCTAAAAGCTCCACCTTGGATGATTCCGGTGCTATTTCTCCCTCTCCACCCTCCACTCATTTATGTACTATCTGTCCTTTCTGAGTTTAATAATAAGAAGGTGTACGGACCAGATGGTGTTCCTCCAGTTACACTAAACAACTGTTACCGCGCTGACACCCTGCCTAGGCAAACTCTTTTGTCTCTGCCTTTCGTCTAACGTCTTTCCTTCTTGCTGGAAGTTTGCTCTCATTCAACCTGTCCCAAAGAAGGGTGACGGCTCTCAACCCTTCAACTATCGTCCAATTGCTCTCACATCTTGCATATCTAAAGTTTTTGAAGCTATCCTTAATTCAAAGTTTCTTAAGCATTTATCTTCCCATAATCTCCTTCCAGATCGCCAGTATGGTTTCCTTAAGGGCCGCTCTACTGGTGATCTCATTGCTTATCTTACTTTTCGACTGATACCAAAAAAAAAAAAAACACGAATTAAACTTAAACAGAAAAAAATAGAATCACGTATTACAAACTTAAGCATGTCAAGTAAACAGATGATAGCCTCTCGGGTCGGACCACTAATTAACAAACATTATGATCTATCTCTTGGTCATCCTCCTTTTGGGACTTCGTTGAGACTATTTTCTATTGCGGTAGATATATCGAAAGCCTTCGATAGAGTCTGGCACAAATCTCTAATTTCCAAACTACACTCCTTCGGTTTCTATCCCTCTATCTGTGACTTTCTATCTAATTTCGGTTTCTATTCTTCTATCTGTGCCTTTGTATCTAATTTCCTTTCTGACCGGTCCATAGCTGCAGTTGTGGATGGCCATTGCTCACTTCCTCAACCTATCAACTCTGGTGTTCCTCATGGTTCTTTCCTGTCTCCAGTTCTCTTTCTAATATTCATTAATGATCTCCTCAACTGTGCCTCTAGTCCCATCCACTCATATGCTGATTAGTCTACCTTACACTATTCAACTACTCTTCCACAACAACCCAGTATACAATCACTTCAAGAGTCACATGATGAGGCCATAGAACGCTTATCTTCTGATCTATCAATTATTTCTGATTGGGGCAGAGAAAATCTTGTTTTTCCATTTAACTAACCGTCGTAATCCTTCACAAGAATTTCAATTACTCTTCAACAATACACAGATCAACCCTTCATCTCCTCTCAATATCCTTGGCGTATCCTTTTCATCCAACCTTTCTTGGAAAGATCATATTACCACTCTTGCTAAAACAGCTTTCCAGAAGATATGTGTGCTCAACCGTCTCTGTGGGTTCTTCACCCCCACACAGCTTCTTGCTCTGTATAAGGGCACAGTGTGCCCTTGTATCGAGTATTTTTCACATGTGTAGGGAGGTTCCACCCAAACTGCACTTCTCGAAAGAGTAGACTCCAAAGCATTTCGCCTCATTAGCTCACTTCCTCTTACTAGTTCCTTACAATCTCTTTCTAAGCGCCGCAATGTTGCATCTCTTTCACTATCGCTATTACAATAATCAGTGTTCCTCAGCGCATTCTCAGTGCATACCCACTCCCTTGCGGCGAGTGTGAGGCATCTGCCTTTCAACACAGTCCCACTCCTATTCTGTCCAACTCTGCCATCCAAGAATTGTAATTTTTTGTCAGTCTTTCTTCTACTCTACTAGTGAACTCTGGAACTCTCTCCCTCAATCAATATCTCCTTCATCCTATGACTTAAACTGCCTTAAACTTCGTGTGCCAGGCATATTTACCACAGCGTCCCTTGAATTTGGCTCTCTGTCACTGTTTTGACTCCGGGGGAGATGCTCGTTACAGACAACCTGCATTTTGTCTCCTACATACACATAGAACAAACAAAATATAATGTGGCCCCAAAAACCTTTACAAAAAGTGTTGTTGGTACGCAAACCTTTGTTGAACATTTGTTATGAGTGGCACTTTTGTTACAGTACAGTATACACAATCTTAAGCACGAAGATTGTAGAGTTGCAGCACCATATAACCCTTTCAGAAAGATGACGCCATTTATGTCCTATAATACTGACCAATATTAGATGTTATGGAACGTAGGATGAGCCTGTGATAATTAAATCGTGTATTGGTATAGCATGATATTCCTATATTAAACAAAATCGTCGAGTATTTTCCGAATAAAATGAAAATTACGGCATCGTAATGAAAGGAATAATATCATTGTTAACATCGTTCCTTACAATAATAACACCACAAATGAATTTAATGAAAGCATTTGATAAATATGTTTAGAGAAAATATAAGCAAGCTTTGTGAAACTAAGTTAGCTCAAGTTAGCTCATGAACTGTGTAATTTTAGGTTACGATTACTGTTCAAATATAGGTTTTCTGTGTTTCTAGTAAATCATAACTGGGGCTTATACCGTAGGAGAATCTAGTTACTATTTCCCTTTTTATCTTTCAGATAAATTATCATCAAAGTTTACGGAAATATTTATATTTTGGCTTTACATAATATGTGATATATAATCTTATTTATTTATTTAACTACCAACACCAAACACCTCCCAATGAAGTTAATGAGAGCATGTGATCCAACTGGGATTCGAACCTGAGTTACCACATACAGATCTTAAACACTCTAACCATTACACCATCAAGACAGCATGTGGATCTAGAGAATTGCCAAGCTTTACTGAAAACTTTGAGTATGAAACTGTTTCCCGTAATAGGTACTATAACATTAAATCTAAATAGATGAAGCAGAGAGAGAGAGAGAGAGAGTGAGCAGGGTAGTGAAATAAATGGTTTATATTGGCATCCAGTGAACGTATGTATCGGGGAGAGAGCCTGGACACATAAACCAGTTGTTTTTTTGCTACAAGATTTAAATGCAAGGTTCAGGAATATGGGGAACTTGGAATAGCAAAGCTGGAATATGAAGTGCAAAGGAGTATAAAACAAATGATAACATACGAAGCTAGCAATAAATCTACGATTACGAATGAATTTGTAATTTTCATAAAAATATTAAATACCATCTCTTTTTGTACGTATAGGTGTTTTATATAGAAAATGTCCAGTTGAATTTGCTTGAATTGTTAGTTTTGTACCTTTGGTCACCAGATGTCCCTCCCATCATATCAAGGAGATAATACATGTGATTGATATATATTTCACAAGTCTAAGGTCGGAAAGACTACGATCCTGTGGGATTCCTGCATCGATTACTGATCTGATGCCCGGATTTAACACAAGTACAGCAAGTGTTGTTGTTTGTTTAGTATGGCGAACATGCCTCCTTTTTCTTCCCTATGCATAGGGGTGTATGCTGGTTCCTTCATCTTTCAAGGCTCGCATGGCCAGGTAGTCAATGGAGAACATCAAGACCACTTGCCTTGAATTTGTGGACGATGCAGTGATCCTAGTGAAGTCGTTGGAAATGTTCACACATGCTCTTGAGGTATTGCATTAGGAGTCAGAGTCAGTGGTTCTAAATGGGTCTTGAGCTAAGACTAATCATCATGCATTTAGTGGTCTGCTAAGTAAAGCAGTGTGGCCCTGTACAACCAATTAGCGACCATATAAAGGTCGTGGATACATTCAATTATCTTGTTAGTGAGATACATACTAGTGGTTTTCTTCATGCAATATGTTGCATGGTAATGTTGACACCTTTGTAGAAGGATCAAGTTGTATATTTATATGGCACTGCTCTTCCCTGTATTGTTAAATGTTTGCGAGACATGGACATCCATTCAATAGTGATTTTGATACCAATCATCTTAGTGGGATCATAGGGTGCCATTGGTATGACCACATAACAAATTTGCATCTCTGAAATTGACATAAAGGTTGCTCAATTCGTGAGCCCCAGTTTTAGCTATATATACATGTGGCACACCTCCCTCAAGTCGACATGCCCATGTAGTGGTTTTAATGGAGGAGACCTCGGGTAAGACCAAGTTATAAATGACCGAGGAATATCAAGCATTTGTATTGATAACTACGTGGGATGGACTAAGTCGCGGCCTGTGACCTCGTGGGGAGAAATTCCTGGGAGTAAAGCTGGAGGATAAGTGCAACTACATGTCGTCCCAGATTACAACAATGTTGTTTTATTTGGTTGATGGCACTATGGCTTTCGGGAGGTCAATCTGTCACCTGCATCAACAACACCTTCATATGAGCATTTAGATCTGGTCGATTAATTCAAAGGGGTAAAATAACTGAAGAGAAAGTGGTGCACAAAGCTCTTCTTGCAGTAGATATAAATTTCATGAAACAAGAAACGGGTTCCCAGAAACGGGGTGTGGTCAACCACCTCAGGGGGTTCTTTACCCCTGCACTGCTTCTTACTCTGTACAGGGGTACAGTGCGTCCATGTATTGAGTATTGTTCTCATGTGTAGGGAGGATCCACTCACTCAGCACTTAGACAAATTATAGAAGAAAGCTTTTTGTCTCATTAACTGACGTCCACTCACCGATTCTCTGCAATCTCTCTCGTTATTCTACCGCTATTACAATATTCAGTGTTCCTCAGAGACCTCTCAGTATATACCACCTCCTCTACGTAAAGCACGTAGCATCCATCTTGGTACATAATCCCACCCCAACTCTGTGCAACTCTCCAACCCAAGAGTGAAACATTATTGTTAATCTGCCTTTCATTTAACAGCTGGGCTATGGAATTATTTCTCTGAATCCATCTTTCCCTCATCCTATGACTTAAGTTGCTTCAAACTTTGTGTATCCAGTCATTGTGGCTCGAACATCTCTTGATTTTGGCACTGTCACTCTGTATATATATATATATTCTGTACATATTTTGTTGATGTATGTATGTATGTGTGTGTGTGCGTGTGTTTGTATGTTTCGTCTTAGAGGCCCTCTCTTGTGTCATATGAGTTTAACGCTATTCTCAGACTTTCTTCTATTCAACTGCTGAACTCTGGAACTCTCTCCCAGAATCAGTATTCCCTCTTCCTATGACTTAAATTGCTTCAAACTCTGTATGTCAAGGCATTTTAGCTCGAACGGCCCTTGATTTTGGTCCTGTCACTCTTTCAACTCTGGGGGAAGCACTCGCTACAGGCAGTGCTGCCTTTTGTCTCCCTCATTCACATTGAAAAAAAAAAAAAAAAAAACTTCTGAAGAAGTATATACATCAAAGTTGAGGCTGGGGTTATACACTGTAGCTATAGAGACTTCTTTATTTAACTTACTGCTGCAGGGGGAGCTGAATAGATGTGGTGCGGGTACAGACTTATTTAGGGCAAGTAAATAAAGAGGAATGAAGAGAGAACGACAACGATATGTCTACACTTCATACAATGTTGTGAAGATGTAAAGTGTATTTGTCGTTATAAATCACTTATATTAATTTCACTCCAACACCAAACACCTCCCAATTATTAAATTAATGAAAGCATGTGATCTACCGGGATTCGAACCTGGGTTACTACACACATATTTTAAACAATTTAACCAATACGTCACTATCAACACAGTTATAAGTACAGCACATGACTACGATTAATATCGAATATTGGATATTAACCCTTGTCTATCGGGGCTCGACTTAAGTCCGTATCTAAAAATCTGGACTATGTGGCGGGGCCTGACTTAAGTCTGTGTGCAATTTTTGAGCAAGAATGTCTCTGAGAGAGAGAGACGAGCGACGGGAGGTGTGTAGGTTACCTCATGACCGCTCGGCAGGGACCCCGCGCGCCTACTGACATCTACTCCACACACATCCACCCTCCCTACCTCGCCACACAGGGAATTATGTGAGGAAATTAACGTATTTTAGGATTTTTTCACTCGTGTTGCATGATCGTTGCAAGAGAACGCGTGGTCGTAGAAGGATGGTTCTGGTGTCATTGGAAAGCTCAATTTACGCCCTTTCAGGGATAAATAATTGTATTACGCTCAGGCTCTTGTTTATGCATGAAAAAAAGCATGGAAACAAGGCCATTTAGGGTAAAAAAAAAACGCTGGGCGGGTAGTGGAATGAAACTGACGGGCCCGCTCGTAATGTGTTAATCTAATCATGTACAGTTTGCCGCACACATTCTATTTCGTTGGGGTCGTTATTAGGCAACGCTCCACCCACCTCCCCAACCCCCCTCCCTCATTCCACCTCCTACCAATATGAGGTGGAGAGAGGGAGGGGGGTTGGGGAAGTTGGTGTAGCGCTGCCAAATCACGACGCGGCAAACTGTACTATACTCAACTGCACCATGTATATCCGAATGGTTAAGTGGGAGGAAATTACTAAATAATCTCATTTTGGTTGTCAAATATACTATACAAAATCAACTGTTCGAAAGTATATTAGAACAAGACCTAAACGTCAAATCTTCGACACTATACTTTCTAATTCAGTAATATTTAATCATAAGTAAGCGTACAGAGAGTGGTTGGGTAGTAGAGGGAATGAAAATTTCGAGAGACAGAAACGAGCGAGGTACGTGGAGAAAAAGAGAGTGGTGAAGAGAGTAGTGAAAAAAAGTAAGAGCAGAGTAGATGAGGAATTTGGAAGGAATCTTAGTGTAAAATGGCGGGAGTGTAAGAAACTGTTCTGGAAAGAAGTCAAGAAAGTTAGGGAAGGTAGCAAGGGAAACAGTAAGGGTGTGAAAGATAAGAATGGGAGAGTGCTAGCCGATAAGCAAGAGAGAGTCGAAAGATGGAGGGAGTACTTCAACGAATAGGTATACGTAAGGAATGAAACGCCAGCAAACATAGTTGGATTGGGTATGGGAGGGAGAAGAAGAGAAGTAGTGGAGGAGGTGGGGATCAGTAGGTCAGAAGTGTGGGAAGCCATGAAAAGAGTGAAGTTGGAGAAAGCACCAAGAATAGATGGAGTTTGTGGTGAAATGCTGAGGTATGTTGGTGAGATAGTGAACTAATGGGTATGGGAAATGTGCAAACTAGCATGGGAGAAAGGGAGTGCACCTGATGACTGGAAGAGAGGCATAATTGTCATAAGGGTAAAGGGGAAAGAGGAGTGTGTGGTAACCACCAAGGAATATGTCTTCTAAGCATAGTAGGGAAGGTGTACAGTAAGGTAGTGATTGAGAGAGTGAGAGCAAGAACGGAGAAATGGATAGGTGACGAGCAGGGCGGATTTAGGAAGGGAAGAGGATGTGTAGATCAGACTTTTACCCTGAATTGTGATGTGGAGAAATATCTGGAGAAGCAACAAAGGGTGTATGTTGCCTTTATGGACTTGGAGAAGGCCTATGACAGAGTGGATGGAGAAGGTATGTGGAAAATACTTTGAATATAATTATGGAGTAGATGGCAAGTTGCTGAAAACAGTGAAGAGCATGTATGAGGGTGCAAAGGCGGCAGTACGTGTGGAGAGTGAGCAGAGCGAGTTCTTTGACCTGAATATTGGGTTGACAACAGGGATGTGTGATGTCCCCGTAGTTGTTTACTGTATATATGGATGGATTCATGAAAGAAATGCTAGGAAGTGCAGTGGATGTTGGTGTATTGCTGATAATGGAGGGAAATGAGTGGAAGCTACCTGTATTGCTGTTTGCTGATGATAAAGTTCTGATGAGCGATTATGAATGGGAGTTGCAGGGTCTGATAAATATGTTTGGAACAGTGTGCAAAAAACGGAATCTGAAGGTAAATGCTGGGAAGAACAAGGTTATGGTCTTCGAAAGGGGTGAAGCCACAGAGTGTGAGGTGAAGGTGAAGGGTCAGGCTATGGAGATTGTCAGCTCATTTAGGTATCTGGGCAGTGTGTTGAGTAAAGATAAGACTATGGATGAAGAAGTGCGGGAGAGGGTGCAACAGGGGAAGAGGGTTGTAGGAACGCTGAAAGCAGTATCAAGAAATCGGGTGGTCAGTATGGAAGTGAAGATGTCCTTACATGACAGTGTGGTAATCCCGACACTAACTTACGGAAGCGAAGCATGGACGTTGGTGGAGAGACTTAGACCAAGAGTGAGAGTGGTGGAAATGAGTTACTTAAGAAGTGCTTGAGGAGTTAAATGGAGGGATAGACAGACAAATGAGGAAGTAAGAAGGAAGTGTGGTGTGGAGGTAGATGTGCTGGAAAGTGTAAAAAGGAACACCTTGAGATGGTCCGGCCATATGGAACGTATGGGAAGTGAGAGAATGACTAAGAGGGTGTACCAGAGCGATGGGGTAAGACAGAGAGGGAGAGGTAAATCGAAAGAGAGGTGTAAGGATGGAGTGAAGAAGTATATGGATGAAGGCGGTGCTCATTGGGAGGAGGGGCGTCGACTGACTGGGAACAGAGGTGTATGTGGGCAGTTCGTTCATGGCCACCCCTTCGTGGATCACAGCGTCAGGCAATAGGTTGATAGATAGAATCGTACTCTATCCGTATTTATTTTTTGTGTGATCTTTAACTTTTTTAGATGAACAGTTGAGCTACAAACATAATATTAGTTATAAATTGAATCCACCATACGCGTCCTTCGCACCATTATTTAGCGAATTACAAGAACGGTCTTGTTTACGGCAGCTTCCCATTTTCTGTTTGTGATTTGAGAACAGGTGACATTCAGAAACTTAATAGTTGAAATGCAGATGAATAAATAATATATATATACTCACAGCGAGGCTCGAGATACCGACAGTCACAATAATTGCCCATGCTTTACCCAATTCCACCACAGAGTGATAAGGGATACTTAACCTTCTCCTATATATTAACCTTTTCAAGTCCGGGGGTATCCGATTAGTATTCATAAATAGAATTATCTTAATCTAGTAGTCTTTGTAATGTACATTAACATGCTGGTATCACACCTACACATCCCACTGCAAAGGTTATTTGCTAAAAAAAATAAGTGGATGTGTTGTGGGCATGGTTGGGAGTTGTACGTTTGGCTGGCGATAATAAGGAAGAGAGAGGGAAGGAATTACATAATATCCCTCATATCTCCATGATAAAGCAATATTATTGCACCTCAAGGCATATTTGAAGAATTAGGATCTAGATTTAGATGTAGGGGAAGAATAGAGCACTTACATATACGAGGTTAGGCATAAACGAGTCGGGAATGAGAGCGGAGGGAGGGAGGGTGGAATTTCTCCTACCTCCCTTCTCTAGTTATTGATCACCGCTTGCAGCAAATTTAACGCTCAATAAAGGGCACTTATCCCTCGCACACATATCTTTTACGTATAGTATAATCTATTTTGGGGAGGAAGAGGGATGGTCCCAGAGCCCTGCCCCCCGCCTATGCGATAATGAAGGGGAGTGAGAGTGAGTGTGTGTGTGAGGTGTAAGTGTATTATGATGCTTAGATAGTTGCCATGTGGGCCTATTCCTGATCTGATTTGCAGTCGCCTGAGCCTGTTGGTGCGTTTTTGTATGTATTTCAAAATCTCGCTACCAAAAAGCTTGTCGCTGTCGCCTAGGAGAACCTTCTGGAAGGTTTATTGCGCTTCTCGGGTTAATATACGATATGTATATGCATAAAATTATGCATAATTTGTTTATATTCCATCCTAAAGATCATTTAATTAGTATTTTTTGTCAAATTTCTCACCTTGTTTGGTTGCTTAATTCTGTGCTAGTTGTTGTATGTACATGTTTATACATTTGTTTTGCATGTCATGCAATTTTCCGAAGTAATATTTGTTATGTTTTAGTGCAAGTTAAATAAATATACATTTGCGATTAAATACAAGCATTAGGTGATAGTTTTCAAGAAATACATAGAAAAATATATATTATTAAGAAGGTTCATCTTACTCACAAACATTAAGGAAGTAACTGATATCTTTAAAAATATACTCCCCATTTTCTAGGCCACACTTATCCTCCAGGAAACAGCAAATGGGCGAATATTATAGTTTCGTTAATGTTTGCTTAGTAGTAATTTCAATATACTAATGAATGTATAAATATATTCGAAGCTGTGAAGATATTAAGATATTGCTCAATATTATGTTTAACACCTTCCCACAGATCATAATAATCTGTTTACGATAAAATAATCATTGGTACATAGAAATGTCCATTAATCAGTACTGATTTGAATTAATGCAAATCCATTAAATGCAAACGAAGAAAGACAAGTATTTAGATGTATGTTTGTATATGTTTATTACATTTATAATAAGTTTAGCAGAATCTTTCCTGATATCATGAATATTTTAGCTTTGGTACTTTTTCTCCTTCAGAATGTTACCTTATTTTGAACTTATATTGGTATATTGCTTTATCCAAGATGTCTATGTATATATAAGTATATATATATATATATATATATACTGTATATATACAGTATAATATAATTATATATATTTAATGCTAATTCGAAAGTCAATGTTTGTGAATAAATTTGGTTCTGTATTACTTTAGTACATAATTATTTCGCATGTGGGCCATTTCCGTTTGCACATCTCAAAAGATTTGTTTTCATTATATACTAGTTAGTGTGGTCATAATTACTGTAATTGATTATTTTTGTTTTGTGTTTGTACTATCTCATCTGTTATTTGTTTTACTTTCCCAATGTGCTGTACATATTATACTGTACATAGTTTTACTTTCCCCGGGTATGCCGTCTTCGTTTCCATGTATCTGTTATATTTCACAATCACTCAGATAAGCTGGAGTGATATTTATGAGACGTTAAATCAAATTGTATTATTAATATTTGATTCAAATTAATATGAAGGCAATTTACTTGACATATGAAGCACAAAAAGGATTGCCTACCACTGGTTTGTAGTTGTATTTATTATTTTGTTGTATATATGAATGAAACAAAAGGCAATCATGCTTGTAACAAGTGTCCCCTCCAAATATGAGAGAATGATATACAGGCAAATTCAAGGTACATTAGAGTAAAATCAAATAAATTAAGTCATCTAATGATACCCAAAAACAAGAGAAAACAAGGACCTAGGATCACACTTATTAATGCACCAGAATATGCATAGGTATAAATCAAACATATTAAAACAAACACACACGAATGTATAGTGATAACCACATTTGGTTTGTAAGTTAAAATATTAACTCCAGGAGTAAGTAATGACACTATGTCAAGTTTCAAGTGCACTTTACTCAAGCAATATACTGGACCATTGTTTCTAAATAATATGGTAAGGGAAAGTAGCGACGTATAATTGGGATAATAAATATGAAAAATGCCCCGCTCTGCCAGCACTCATCATCATTGGAGGTGACATTTATGGCCTCACACTAGTTACACTGCCGACGACAATATTCAGAAAGAATTTTATTTTATACACATGTTGTATAATACTTTAAACAATCCCTGTATGGAAACCTGGAATATGGATCCTACAACATGTGTATGCAATTAAATACTTTCTCCATTTATGAATGCATTGCTCTATTATATATATATATATATATATATATATATATATATATATATATACAGCTATATATATATATATATATATATATGTATATATATATATATATATATATATATATATACCGGTATATATACTGTATATATATATATAGGAAAATGTTAAGTATCCTCTTTCACGCCGTGTAGGAATAGGCCCGTGTAGTGGATTAGCATATGGGCCCTCGTCCTGACTGTTGGTGGGTCTAGCACAGCTATGAGTAAAAACACATTCAGTAGCTGACGTGTCTTTGAGAGATATACTTGATAGTAATGACTCAAGTTTGGCTTGGTGAGAATATATTGTTACGATCCAGGTTCTCAAAGACACAGGGCTCTTCAACACTGGACTAGATAATGGCAAAATGCAACAACGGTAACACTAGATCCAACCCCTGCCTTAAACACTGGAAAACAAAACACCATTACCGCCCTGAGTCGTGCCTGGACAACGAGGTATCCTATGACTCGGTAACTGGTGCACACACACTAGGCTGACGCTCGATGAAACAGCCTATTCTCAAACAGTAAAAGATTACTCGATTAGGTTACACAAAGAAAAGATAGTTAACGTGATTAATTAGCGTTACGGTAGATACTCAAATAACTGGCACTCCTGTATTAAAGAAAGTGCAATGCTAGTCCTGCAACATCAACTGGAAACTTCTGAAATAAGTCTGATGCTGGGAAGATGTTCGTAAAGAATCTTGAACAATTATAATGCAGAATACGGGTCACAATAAATACTAGGACATATAGTAATAATAGGCAGGCGAATAATAAAGACTGCGCAAAGGTAGTAATGCTCGACAACTAAAGAAATGCTTCGTGACACAATGCAACAGCCTACTAGGGTTTTGCAACTCAACAACAACCTCGGCTCAAAAGTGCAGTGAATAATAATGTTGCATACATATAATAATGGGGGCTTATCTCTAACCAGTGTCTGCTCAGTTAATAAAGTCTAGCTGGGGTATCAAGGCAGGGCAACAATGGGCGAGCATGCGGCTCGTAGCCTAACGTTGTCCGAAGGTGGTATAATGAAGATTACGTTATATGACGGGGATGCTCTCTTGATAAATCTAGGTGTCTAGTACCTAGTTCTATCCTGGCGATCCCTCAGAAGTCAACACAAAGAGGCAGCACTATGTTGTGAGGGATAGGCTATGGCCCTCTCACACCACAGCGCTGTGCTCGCAAAGTAAACCCACCCGAAGACAACTTAGGCTCCCACAGTACCTGTCGATGTCGTGCAGGGCTTAGCTAACACTGCACACATCGGAGACAACGACACAGTAACCTTACCCCTAGTCTAGCTTTAAATAACCAAGCAGAATCACTCAACACCTTGCCAGGAAGACATATACCGGTTTACAACCTTCCCGAGAGAGGACACACACGGAAAAGTCTGTCTCTCCAAACCTCATACATAGAAATATCTGAGAGCTTCGCGTACAATACGACTGGTCGACGGTGAACGTCTATGCTGAAACCAGAAGGGATGTTGAGTTTAATAAAGATTAGAGAATGAGAAAGGAGAAGTCGAGAGAGAGAAATAGTATGCAAAGTGGCGAGTATGGGGGACAGAATTGCAAAGGATGTAGACAATACGCGTGTCAGGCAAGCTCTGAGCTGGTAAAAAACACGAGGCCGCGATGGGCAGGGACTAGTTGACCACCCGGCCGCCAACGCCGTCAGCGCCCAAGCGAGCCGCGTGATAGCTCACCCCGCTGCCAGGTGTACCCCCTCACCCTCTCTCGCTCGCCTCTCACACAAGCAACATTTATATTATAGCGAATATAAAATACAAGGCGCAGTCACAGACCAAAACAAAGACCATTTCTAGACTGTCTGTGGCCACACGACACCAATCACACAAAGCAGATCATTCTAGGACAACTGTAGCCCATCCCCCCATCCTGGCGAGCGCTAGCGAGCTGCAATGCCCAACGCAACCATTCTGCCCACGCCGGGCGGTGTCACAATATATATATATATATATATATATATATATATATATATATATATTTATTTATTTTGTTATATATATATAAACAGTATATATATATATATATATATATATATATATATATACTGTATATATACAGAGCGAACCTTAAATCATTGCCCATAGGGATTTCCCATGTATTTATAGGGGTGTGGAAGAGCCAATACTACTATCACAATCACTACTACCCTTATAAATAATACATGGGAAGTCCTTATGGGCAATGATTTAAGGTTCGCTCTGTATATATATATATATATATATATATATATATATATATATATATATAGTGAAACTCGCTAAGACAATTGAAACAATGGAACACCAAGCTTTCGTCTATTATCTCAAGACATCTTCAGGGTAATACAAGAAAAATGAGGGAGAGATTAAATATCCGTCCTAAATCATCTGCGAGTTGCTAACTAGCATATAAGTACAAACATTGTTGCCGTCCAACTACCTGTTGCCATATCAAATTGTATATATTATTAGATTAGATTGCATTTGTTAGGTATATTTCAATCTATATGCAAATCAGTATAAGTATACATATGATTTGTAAAACATTAATTTTGTATTTAAAAGAAGCAAGTTCCCTAAAATATGGCAACAAGTAGTAGGATGGCAACACTTTTTGTATTTATATGCTAGTTAGCAACTCACAGATGATTTAGGACGGGTATTTAAGCCTCACTTTCTCCCTGTGTTCTTGTATTACCCTGAAGATGTCTTGAGAGAATAGACGAAAGCTTGGTGTTCCATTGTTTCAATTTTCCTAGCGAGTTTTACTACATCATTTGATCACACGTATTTGTGATTTAACCTCCATATATACAGTATATATATATATATATATATATATATATTAAACTTTTTATTAATTTCACCCCAACACCAAACACCTCCAATGAAATTAATGAAAGCATTATTATAATATGTGATCCACCAGGATTCGAACCCGGGTTATCACACACATTTATACAGTATATATAATTATATATATATATATATATATATATATATATATACCGTACACACATATATATATATATATATATATATATATATATATATATATATGTATATATATATATAGAGAGAGATAGATAGAGAGAGAGAGAGAGAGAGAGAGAGAGAGAGAGAGAGAGAGAGAGAGAGAGAGAGAGAATGCGTGTGTGAAAGTGACATGGAAAAAAAAAACCCACTTGTCAAAAAGTGTATTTGTTTGTAAAGGCCCGACATTCTCGACAGTTTTTGAGTATTTCAGAAGAGGACTCAGGATGCATGGAATCCCTTGTGTTATAATAACAAAAGCTCTTCACGTTAAAGTGTGGATGACGTATTCTATTCAACTCGTCACGATTGAATTCTATGTTTAGCTATATGAATAATAATGACCAGGTAAGGTGTGATGCATTCAGGCAAAACATTCTAAAGTAGGCATATAGTATGGTCAGGTTAGGCTTGGTGGTGATAGTCTAAATTATCTATTGATTTATTTGGCTTCAGCTCATGATAAAAAGCAAATATAAGTTAGCTAAAAGCTTAGGCTCCTAATGTTAAAATTTTAATTTGGTATTGATGTATGTTTTGCATTCCTAGATGATAGGAATGTTTAGAATAAAGATAAAGATGAAAGTATGTATTGATGTGCAGTACCTCACCACATGCATAACAAATTCGTACCCAGTATGTCACGAATCTCAAAATATCTGTACGGGATTATGGGAGAACGACAATTTATAGGCGAGAGCAAAGAGGAAACACTGTCCAACCATGACAATGGAGAAACATATTACTTGGAAACATTAAGTAATAGCAATGAGAGTAATGTACAGCCGAGGAAATGTTGACAAAATGGTCTAGCTTACAGACAATGAGTGAGAGTAGATGACTATTATTAATGGCTTGTTATATATGCACGGCTAAAATAAACCCGTTCAGTAAGATTATATTATATATCATTACAGTATAGCTATCACTAGACCATTATATGTATTTAGGAAGGATTTATGAAGGTCAAAGGGTAAATGGATGTATACAATAACCCTTTGATTCACAGAGATTCACCATAAACTTAATTATATTGAATTATTCTAAGAAAAAAGCCAAAAATCGTAAGCTGAATGGTAATTTGTGACCCAATTAATTAAATCATTTTAATGATGCATATGGGTTACAGTAATGTGACTGTTAAGTACGTATTAAGGGGGTAGTACTTGTGTGTTGGTCTACATATTTATATATTCATTTATTTTTGAGTTTCCTAGCTAGACCTCCATCAAGCTTAAAAGAACACCCCCTAGACACCCCCTACACACCCCCTACACACCCCCTAGACACCCCCTACACACCCCCTACACACCCCCTAGACACCCCCTACACACCCCCTAGACACCCCCTAGACACCCCCTAGACACCCTTTCAAAATAAATGTGTACATATTTCGGCTGAAGACCGGTTCCCTGTCAAATTACAGGCTCGCTATCGCTCGCCAGGAAAAACTCGACACCTACATGGTACGAAAGTTCTTAATATAGACAAAGAAATGGGGCGAAAGGTCCCAAATCGTCAAACTAGTGGAACAAACATCTTAAAATCTCAAAACTAATATGCTAAACATGAGGTAAAAGGGGTCCGGAAAAAGCGAATACCTCCCCCTTAACCCCTTCACTACCAGGGATGTCTTTTTCTCTTATTTCAGCTATATTTACACGATTTTATACAACTAAGAAATGACTTGTGTTAGTTAAAATAAGGAATTGGGATACTTGGAAGCCTTTTAATTAGTGCATACCCTTCCTAAGCTAAATATAATCGTCTAATAATTGCCAGAAAACAATGAAAAGACTACCTCGGTAATGAAGGGGTTAAGTGTAATATATGGCAGCCACTAACTACACGTTCAGTGACACTAATATCTTTAACCCCCTTGTTTCCCGCCTCCGTCTTTATAACTTTATTCTGGCAAATATTAGAAGATTCTTTTTAGTTTGAAAAGGGCCTCCAGCAATTAACAGGTTAGAAGTATCTCTCTTAACCCTTTTTAGTACCACAGATCCTTCTTAAACTGCACACAATCGTCTAAACATAGCTACAATAAAATCGAAAATACGTCGCCGGTAAACAAGGGGTTAATAGGCAATGAAATATACAATTACACCATATTTCTGATGTGGTGGACAAATCTTCATACATATGGATATTATATCCCCTGGCAATTTCTGAACATACTCCGAACAAGACTAACATATGACCCTGAGCAGTGAAGGTAATAATAAATTGAACTATATTGACCTTGTGCTGTATATATCTTTCCTAGAGCAATGTAGTAGCTTCGTAAACTAACTGGCTCTATTTTACGACGACGGGAAGGTGATTATTATTGTTTACGACACCCTATCCGAAGGCTTACTGAGAAGGGAGGTAATTTATGAACATAGTTATGCAATACATTACTGCACATCAATCTAGATTGGTATATATATATTGAAGAAGAAAGAAATATTGTGGATAAAAGGCGAGTAGTGAGTAAAAGTAAGGGAAGAGTAGATAAAGAATTTCGACAACTGGAAGCTCAACTTTCCCATATTTAATTGAACAATCTTACTCTTTATCTCATATTGTAGTATCAACAACATCAACATCATATCATAACATCAATAGTTCACGAACACTGTTACGACCGGGGCTCGTATAAAACAAGGGCTCTTAATCATTGGACTAGAAAGGCACACAGCCACAACGGTAATACTAGATCCAACCCTCGAACTTATTATGCCGGCGCACAAAAAACACCTATACCCTCCAGAGTTAAATCTGCGATAACGGGGTATCCTATAACTCAGTATAAGTGCACTACTACTACAGGCTGATGATCTCTGATACAGCCTGATCACAACAACATACAATTACGTTAATAAGGTATACAAGGAACTGATAGAGATCTTAATTAAATCACTGCAATGATTTAATGCAAACTAGAAGAAGGTATATTTAAAGTTACTCTAAACAATAATGAACTGTCACTCCTATACTAAAGAAAGTGAACGAAAGTCCCAAAGCATCGAGCAGGAATCTTCTGAAGAAAGTCTGATGCTGGGGTAAGATGATCGTATCGGATTTTGAACTGTTATATAAAGCAGGGACAATATAGGACAAGTGTAGAGACAGACAGTGTCAACTGACACGGGAATAACGATAAATGCACACTAGTATTATCTCCAGCAACAAAAGAAGTCCTTCGTCAGGCAACTCAAAAAACCTGCTCAGGTTGTGCAACTCAACAACAACAAAGGCTTACAGTTAACGTGAATAAGAATGCTGCATACATAACATAAGAGTTTATAATTCTAAACGGGTGTCGGCTAGGCTAATAAAGTCTAGCTGGGATGTCGTAGGCTAGGAAACAATGGCTGAGCAAGCGGCTCGTAGCCTAGCGAGGTCCTTAAGACTGTGCGGCCAAATTACGTTAATTGACGGGGTGGTCTCTTTAGAGATCCAGATCGCTAGTATCTGGTTCTCTCCTGGCGACCCTCTCAAAGTCAAAACAAAACGAGTTAGCACAGTGCTGGGTGGCAGAGGCAAAAGCCCTCACTCGCAGCACAATGCTAAACTCACAAGGTACACAGTCAGAAAGACCACCTAGGCTTCCCACGTCTCCGTTGGGATTGTACAGGTTCAACAAAACCTTACACATCGGAAATCACAACACAAGTATCCTTACCCCAGTCTAGCATTAAATTGCCCAGCAGACAGCCAAGGAATAGGTAGGGAGACACCGTGAGTGTGTCGAACCTCTACAGACAAAATGGTAACCCCTCCAAAATGCCTAACTAAACATATATTATCTGAGAGCTTCAGCATATAATACGATGGCCGATATATGAAATCATGCAGAACCAAAGGGGAGTTATGATATTAAATAGAGGGGAAGAAGGAGAGGTAAGAAGTTGAGAGAGAGAGAAAGTGCTCTATAGGTAGAAGTCGGAGACAGGTGGCAAGGGATATATTAAGGGTATGCTGGTCAAGCAAGCTCTGAAGAGAGTAGCTCCTCGGGACCCCTCCAGGATCACACACAAAGGCATGGTGGTCAGCCAATCACAGGCCGCTACGTCACCAGACAGCAGGCCTGCAGAAGGCGCCAGGAACCACCAGCCAATCAAAACCGAGAGAAAGCCACGCGGGCGAGGGACTCCTCCGGGAGGGAGGAAGGAGGAGGGAAAACAACACTCTCCTCCCACGCTGCTCGCTCTCTCTCTCTCCTTCACTACAATGCATCTTATGTTCAACTCATGATATAAAATATAATGCATTGTCACAGGTGAAAATAAAGACCACTTCTGTACTGCCTGTGACATGACGATTCACAAGAAAGAAAGTACAACATTGTAGATAGACTGTAGCCCATTTCACTGCCCTGGTGAGCGCTAGTGGCTACCGGGAGGCGATTCTGCCAACGCTGGCAGGCGTCACACCCCGCCCAAGATATAGGACGCTCAAAATTAGGCAAGCACGATATCTGACAAGGCAGAATGCCGACAAGACCCAGCTTCTGGGAAGATGCCTTAGCAAAACTGGTAATATGGTCCTTCCAAGTGAGAGCAGAACAAACAGAGACACCAATAATTCTGAGAGAAGATGATGGATTGATTTTTGTATTGTTGAAAAATAAAGGATAGTCCTTTGGGAGTTCCAGACGGGTAGATAGATGGAGAAATTGGGTTTTGGAGGCATTAAAGGCAACAAGGTTTTCTCTGCTCCAAGTGGAAATAGTAGTTATTTTTTTTTTTTTTTTTTTTTTAAGAGACAATGAACGGAGGAAGGAAAAACACAGATAAAACAAAAAGGTCCATGTGCCTAAAGGCATCCTCCATTCATAAAATGTTTGTAACAACTGGATTTAAACATTTGTTGATTGTAAGTTTGTGGAAAGCAATTCGAGGGAAGTGAATTCCAAAGAGTAGTAGCTCTGGGGATAAATGAATTCTGATAAGCAGAAGTTCTGCATTGTGGAGGAGAAAGTGTAAATTCATGGGCGCTCTCAGCTGCCCTAGTTCTACGGGGAAAGATGTGGAGAGGCGGCACAATTGAAGCAAGTTCCTCGGAACAATTGCTGTGAAAATATCTGTAGAATAATGCAAGGGATGCAACGTTTCTTCGTATGGCTAATGTAGGAAGGTCCTGTGTGATTGCAGGGTTATTGATTAATCTAATAGCTTTATTTTGAATTTTGTCCAACTGCCTCAATGCAACCACTCCACTTCCACCCCACAGAGGTGAACAGTAATCCATCTGAGAGCGCACATGACTTTTATATATTACGGCCAACTGCTCGTCAGTGAAGAATTCTCGAACTCTGTACAGGAGTCCCAGTTTTTTAGAGGCATTCTTAGCAATGCTTCTAACATAATGTGTCCAGCTCAAGTTAGTAGTTAATGTTACACCGAGAATGTCAATACTAGGGGAAGTGGGAATATTTACATCATTAAAAAATATATGGGAGTCCGTGAGATTCTGTCGGTTAGAAAATTGAATGTACTTGGTTTTCTGTGCATTAAAGGAAACTAGATTCTCTTGTCCCCATTCATTAATTCTAGAAAGGTCCTGGTTCAGAGAAATTGCAGTGTTTATTTTTGAATTTATAAGATCGGGTTGGGTGAAAGAATTGGTAAATGTGAAGGAACTGTGGAGTGTTGAGTCATCTGCGTAGGAATGTATTGGATTATGAGTGGTAGATATGAGATCATTGATATGAATGAGGAACAGAGTTGGGGCCAAAACTGATCCCTGGGGAACACCAGCATTTATTGAGTGAAATTGAGAATAAAGGCCATCTACCATTACACGTATTTTTCTGTTATGAAGATAAGAAGAAATTAGTGGAACTAATGATGCAAGGCCGTAGTGTGACATCTTCGACAATAAGGATTGATGCCAGACTCTATCAAATGCCTTTGATATATCCAGTGCTATTGTATGTGTTTCACCATGTTGGTCTGTAGCTTGGTTGATTTGATGCGTAAGAAGGCAAAGAATGTCTGCAGTTGATCGACATCGTCTAAAACCATATTGCCTATCACTGATTAATTTATTATTCTCCAGATGCTTAATTATGTGATTATTTAATATAATTTCAAAAACTTTGCCAAGAGTGGAAGTTATAGCTATTGGTCTGTAGTTTGATGGATCTGAAGAGGCACCTTTTTTAGGAACTGGATGGATGTTTGCTTCTTTCCAGGGTACTGGGAAGCATGAGGTATGAGTACACAGACGGAAAAATTTTGCCAATACAGGAGCGAGCACCAAGGAGCAATTCTTAAGTACTATTGGAGGAATTTCATCTGGACCAGGAGCCTTATCTACTGAGAGATTCTGCAAAATAGTTTTGACATGTCTGGTGTGGATCTTAAGTGAGGGAATTTCAGGTGAATTAAATTAAGTACAGGGACATCTTGATTTATGTCATCTAAGGTTGAGTTGGTGGAGAAAATATCTGCAAGAAGGTTAGCTTTACCTCGTGGGTCACTTACAAGATTGCCAGTCGGAGATTTTAATGGTGGAATGGATGAAGCAGTAGTGAAGTTGGATTTGAATGAGTTAAGAGTAGACCAAAATATTTTGTTATCATTTGGATTATTTAGAAGTTTATTTGCCTGCTTATGGAGAAAGTTTGATTTAGTTAGGTTTAATACAGTTTTGGCATGATTTCTGATGTTTCTAAAGTAATTAAAGGCTTCATGTGTTTTTGATCTTGTGTATGCATTGTAGGCTATTGCTTTTTGTTCAGTTACTCTAGCACAATTATGGTCAAACCATTTAGGTGAATTAGATCTTTTACTGTACTTTTGATGAGGAATAAAAGTTTCCATTCCAATTTTTACAAAATCTTGTATGTGGCTCAAGGTGGAGTGTGCATCATTAGAAAAGAAAGAGGTCCAGGGAATATCAATAAAGAAACCTTGAAGACCCTCCCAGTCTGCCCTATCGTAATGCCATTTAGTCACCAAAACAGGTTCAGAGTGGGAAGGTGTGGTAGGTGATAGACAGGTGGCCTGTATCAGACAGTGATCAGAAGATCCAAGTGGGGACCTCACTGTAACATCATAATTTTCTGAATTGGTTGTTAAAAATAAGTCCAGTAGGTGGGAATTATGATTAGGATTATCTGGTACACGGGTTGGTTGGTTGACTAGTTGAATGAGATTAAATGAGTCTGCAAATAGCTCACATTCAAGACCAGCATCATCAGTCCTGGCTGAATGAGTGAGCCATTCAACATTATGGACATTAAAATCACCCAACACAGTGATTTCAGAAGAAGCATTTAAGTTGAGGACACTGAGTTGTGAGGACAGAGAATCAAAAAGACTTTGCTCTGGAGGAGTATTTGGGGAACGGTAGATGCAACATATGTATTTAAATTTACCAGCAGAAATTAATTTGTATATAGAATAATCAAAATAGGGACAATTGAAACTAGTAACCTCCTCCAGGGCAATTTCAGATTTTGCGAAGCAACATACACCACCTTTAGGTCTGAAATTTTGGAGCAGTTGATAACCTGGAAAATTAAATCTAGATGTGTCAGATGTGGATGTTACTTGAGTCTCTGTCAAAAAAAGGAGAGTAGGGGATTCTGCTTGAAGAAATTGGTGTACAGAATTGATGTTAGAGTGAAGTCCCCTTATATTACTAAAGAAATAGCTGTACTGACAAGCAGCTTTGGGACGTTGCAATGCTCTTAACACAGTCGCATGATGACGACCGGGAGGGCCCTGTGTCAATAACCCAACCCTGCCGGGGGTGGATATCCGAGGGACCACCAGGTTTGCTCTTAACAATTGTACTGCCATATTTATAAGGTAAGTGTATGGTGTTACATGTATGATATGTAGTGGGAAGAGTAGTATTTTATGGATAGAGGATAGCGATGTAGGGCAATGTCGTGAAGTTGGATGTGTATGTTATATAAAGAGGGTTTTCCTGATACCCCTGATGTGTGAGGCAGAAAGATATGTATCCAGCTACCAAGGCCTGGGAGAGAAAATGGAATTCAGGCTATTCCCTGAGTCTCCCGAAACCTTGGCGGTAGTACTTCCCTGGGCGGGGCTGCCTACCCCTACTACCTCTGAAATCAGAAGATAAGTGTGGTATGGTTTTATTACGTTTGTTTTTGCGGGATTGATGGATGGGGTGTTCTGGAAAACTAATTGAGTAGTGTAAGGTAGAGTCGTCTGCGGATGAATAGATGGGACTGGAGGTACAGTTGAGAAGATAAATTATGAAAATTAGAAAGATAATAGGAAATAGGACAAAGCCCTGAGGAACACCAGAGGTAATAGGATGCGAAAGTGAGCGATGACCGACCACAACCGCAGCTATGAAACGGCCGGAAAGGAAATTAGAGACAAAGGCACAGATGGAGGGACAGAAACCGAAGGAGAGTAGTTTAGAAATTAAAGATTTGTGCCAGACTCTATCGAAGGCCTTTGATATGTCTAGGTGCAATAGAAAAGGTCTCACCGAAGTTCCGAAAGGAGGATGACCAAGAGTTATATATATATATACGGTATATATATATATATATATATTAACATAAAGTACATAATAATATGCCATGCTGCCAAACCAGGGTTGCCGATTTATAAAGTAGAGTGAGTGAGTGGTGGTATGAATTCATTGTTATGGTATATTGTAGTGAGATTCACCAAGGCTTTTACGCGGATTGCTTGATCATCCTACATTTTACTTGCACGGGGACTTTCCAATATTGTAATAGCATCAGTTTTTTGGGTTTTACAATTAGTTTTACATGCTCGCTTCGTCAGGCTCAGAGGTCGTGTCAAGCTCCACTGATTAAAGTTTGATTGTTGATTAAACAAATAACACATGCTGTTAATAAATATGAACAAAGCCTTTATTATAAGTCATGGTATCTGTCGATGAGTTTAGCATTCTTAGTTTAAATGAGAAAAGTAAATATGATGTTTTTAGATTATTAGACTGGTTCTAGCACCAGCTGTCCGCTATGTAAATCCTCGCCATATTATTTTGTTTCTTTTTGAGGTGTTGCAGTCATTTATCTCGGGCTTTTAAACTTATCTCTACCTATCTGTTAACTAAAGTAAATGATCAGCAATATATTTAGGCTATGTGCTTTCATTTTAACTTTTTTTGGTAATTGTAAATACATACGAACACAATTATTTTGTTTTAAGAAATAGACGAAAATACTAATAACACGTGTTAACTAGCCTGTTCATCCTATAGCACTCATAGAAAAACACTCCTATTTAAAATATGGACTGGTCAACGTCAATATTAGATATTCGTCTTTAAAAGGTTTTTACGACAGTATTTAATCTATTTTTATTCTTTGCTCCCTAGGCCTCCATCAAGCTTTAAAAATCACCCCCAAGAGCCCCCATCTAGATACATTTTGTAATTTTCTCGGGAGAAAACTGTTTCGGCTACAGTTTTTCAGGCTCGCTATCGCTTGCCAGGACAATAATCGACACCTCACCTAAATGGCACGAGAGGCCTTATTGACATAGAAATAAGGCAAAAAATGCAAATTATTATTTATATATTTTGTTTTGTGTATATGTGTATGGAAGAGACAAAAGGCAGGTAGCGTTTAACGAGTGTCTCCATCCTAGCCAAAAGAGTGACAAAGAGCCAAATTCAACGGATATTGGGGTCAAAATGAGTGGACACACAAAGTTTAAAGCAGTCTAAATCATAGGATCAAGGGAAAATTTATTGAGGGAGAGAGTTCCAGAGTTCTCTTGTTGAGTAGACGAAAGACAGAAAACTTGCTGTTTTTGGGTGGTTGGAGAAATGGACAAAATAGGAGTTGGACTGTGTTGAAAGGTGGGTGCCTCGAACTCGCTGCAATGGAGGAGGTATGCACTGGGAGAGCTCTGAAGAACACTGATTTTGTTGTAATAGAGATAGAAGAGTGAAAGAGATGCAACATTGCAGAGTGTAGAAATAGATTGTAAAAGGAAGTGAGGTGATGAGTCAAAATGCTTTTGACTTTACTCTTTCCAGAAGTGGGGTTTCGGTGGAACCTCCCCACACATGCGAACATTACTTCATACGTGGATGCATTGCGCCCCTATACAGAGAAAAAACTTGTGCAGTTGTGAAGAAACCACGAAGACTGTTGAGCACACCTAACTTCTGAGTGGAAAGTGCTGATCAATTCAAGTCAATCCATTCATTTGTTCTTCAGATATTGTACGAACAGACAGCCAGATATGCAGTGAGTGAAGTGTTTTAAAGTGAGTGAAGTGCTTTAAAGTGAGTGACTGTTTTAAAGCGAGTGAAGTGATTTGAAGTGAGTAACCGTCACCATGTCTCGCACCTGTACGAGCTGCACCAGTAGATTTGGTGCTCTCATGTTCACCGGTGCGGACCTTCAAATCTGACGATTCTGCCAGCTCTGAGAAGATTGCCAGCTCCATGAGGATTTGTCAGCAAAACTGGAGGAAACACACAACAATATCAACACCTTCACCATGAACGTTGAATCTCTCCAGGAATTCATTGCACTCAACGTAGGAGAGTCAACAACTGCCAAAATCAGCATATCGGCACCAACTTACAACGGCCCGACGCTCTCAGCACCGACCCCAGTGGAACCACCGGTTGCGGAAGAACCAAATAATCATCTCGGCTCTCCCTTAAGACAACTTCTGTGTTGTGAGGAACAACTTTCAGCACAAGACAAGGAAAATCATCTCAAATACCGAGTGCAACAACCACTTTCAGATTCTATCGGAATCAGACGATGAAGAGGAAACGAAATAAATTTGGCTAGTAGGCAACTCGATGGTCCCTGGCCAACTAACATAGTTCTGATCCAGGGCACCAAAGACTTGGAAGTGTTTCTGCATCCCAGGTAGTGGGATGGACGATGTCATTGCCGCAGTCGAAGAAATCTCCATACAGGCACCCACCACCACAACATATGTCATACACGTCGGATCTAATGACGTACAGGGGACCCGATCGGACGACCTTATACAGAAATACCGGAAGCTGATCAAATCATACTAGGGAAAGTCGCAAAGGATCATCATATCAGGGATTGACCCCAGGATCGGTGTAGAGAACTGGTTCTTCAACATAGCCACCAGTATAAATCGTCGTCTTGTGAATCTCTGCAAGGAAGAGAAAATCGGTTTTGTCAGCACCTGATACTCATTCTTCCATGAAAATAATTTATTCTCAGATGATGGGGTCCATCTGAACCAGGTGGGAAGAGCGCGACTTGGCCGCCTGCCAAATGATGCCGTAAAGGATTTTCGGACATGATCCAAAGTCAATCGTGGACAGCCTGTGATGCGGATCTAGGAAAGCGAGGACCGAGAACAGATGAAAACGGAAATCCGCCCACATCTTACAACATAATGTACTCCGGAAATTAAGCAAATTCACAAATCAACTGCAACAACTCTCTCCAGGATAGTAAGGTATTTCTTGCAAATGCTCAAAGAATTCGCAACAAATGTTCAGACCTTGAAGAAATACTTTAAACAGACATTTTGTATATAATAACTATCACCGAATCATTGCTAAACATTGAACATAGAGACAATTTACCTGAATACAATATTCCTCGATATGCAATGTTTGAATGTAAACGGATCAAAACAAATGTGTGAGTGTGTGTGGGTGGTGTGGGGGGGTTGCTGTACGCCAAGAAAGATCTTCATTCCGTGCTAGTAATGAAACCATATTATATAGATAACATTAACATAATGTAGGTTCATTTGAAAAATAAGTTTAATGAAAAAATAACCTCTGGACTAATATATCGCCCCCCTGGACAATCACTTTTCATTGACAGAAAAATCAATGACCAAATTTCTGAAATTAGTGATAACGAAGATGTCATACTTTTTGGAGACCAACTTGCCAGTAGCTCGGTGGGGGTGAATCTCTAACATCTAACACAGGATCGGACCTGTACTCTAATCTACTAGAAAGTTCATTATTTTAATGTGTTCAATATCCAACACGGGGAAACAAAAATTGTTATATAATGTTTGCGACTGAAGATGACTTAGTACACCATTTGAGAGTAGGAGAGGAATTTAGTACAAGTGATCATCGTTTGATCATATTCAACATCAAATTCTTAAACAATAAATCAAAAGAGAGTAATGAAAAGGTACCCAATTTTAAGAAAGCCAATTTCAATAAACTACAGACTATTTTGGCCAAACCAGATTAAAATTTCATAAACCACATCAGTAATGCTAATGAAATATGGAACTCCTTCTCAGAAATATATAATAATGCCATTACTTCTTGCATCCTTATGAAAATTCAAAGCTCAACTCGAAACATTAAGCCTAAATGGTGGAACATCGAAATTAAAAGTTGCCTACATGCAACAAAAATTCCCACAATACTTTCAACAGAACGAAGAATGAATCAGACTGGTTAAGCTATCTTATTCTCTGACGGAATGCCAATAAACTGATTATACGAAGCAAGACAAACTTGAAATCCCGTATTGCAAGCTTAAGTAGGTCAAATAAAAAAAGAATTATATCGATATATTTGAAGTAAAAAGGTGATAACAACTCATATCAGACCACTTGGCCTAGAAGGGTCACTATATCTGTTGTTGCTTGATTTCCTTTGTACACTTACTAATGAAAATGGATATCTTGTCAATGATGAAGTCCAGATGAGCAATAGTCTCGACAACTTTTTTTATATCCGTCTTTATCGAAGAAGATCTGAATTCCTCATGCCACACAATCTATAATAAACAATAATTATTGTTTAAGTTATATCAAAATCACGTTAGTAGATGCACTAAACAGCATCAACAAACTAAACTCTAATAAATCCTCTGGACCTGATACTATAACTCCCAGAGATTAAACAAATTATGAGAAGAGATATCAAAACCTTTAGCACTACTTTTTAGCAATAAAATGCTAAGTGGCGCTGTACCCAATGAATGGAAATTAGCTAATGTAACGCCTTTAAATAAAAAGGAAATACATTACGACCTTGCAACTACCGTCTAATAAGTTTGATTCAATCATATGGAAACTGCTTGAAACAATCATCAGAGATAAACTTGTAAACCATTTAGAAGAAAAGAATATCAAAGAATCACAGCATGGTTTCCGAAACAAGCGTTCATGCCCAACAAATATTCTTGACATTTGTTCACGACATCTTCAACATGTATAACGAAAGTGAAGCCGTCGAAATTGTCAACCCTGATTTCCAATATCAATATCACTAGATATTGTGTTGCTTGTTTTCCTTTGTACCTATTTCCTTCTTGCATTCCGAACATTTATCACAAATATTGACTTATTAAATATATTATTCTGATATGCCGATCTCTCATTTCTCGTGACATCCTTAACACCAACATGTTGTGTTAACGTCCAGTGATGGGTGGAGAGGGATAAGAGTTAAGACACGAAAGCCTTTCATTTCAATTAACAATCTCATTGTTGTCTTCAGCAGGGACTATTATAGTTTACAACTAAAGATGCTATTCATTGTTGTCTTCAGCAGGGACTATTATAGTTTACAACTACAGATGCTATTCATTGTTGTCTTCAGCAGGGACTATTATAGTTTACAACTACAGATGCTATTCATTGTTGTCTTCAGCAGGGACTATTATAGTTTACAACTACAGATGCTATTCATTGTTGTCTTCAGCAGGGACTATTATAGTTTACAACTACAGATGCTATTCATTGTTGTCTTCAGCAGGGACTATTATAGTTTACAACTACAGATGCTATTCATTGTTGTCTTCAGCAGGGACTATTATAGTTTACAACTACAGATGCTATTCATTGTTGTCTTCAGCAGGGACTATTATAGTTTACAACTAAAGATGCTATTCATTGTTGTCTTCAGCAGGGACTATTATAGTTTACAACTACAGATGCTATTCATTGTTGTCTTCAGCAGGGACTATTATAGTTTACAACTACAGATGCTATTCATTGTTGTCTTCAGCAGGGACTATTATAGTTTACAACTACAGATGCTATTCATTGTTTTCTTCAGCAGGGACTATTATAGTTTACAACTACAGATGCTATTCATTGTTGTCTTCAGCAGGGACTATTATAGTTTACAACTACAGATGCTATTCATTGTTGTCTTCAGCAGGGACTATTATAGTTTACAACTACAGATGCTATTCATTGTTGTCTTCAGCAGGGACTATTATAGTTTACAACTAAAGATGCTATTCATTCGTATGATGCTGATTATTAATTATATGTGTGTTTACGTGATATATAAACTTACATAATCGTTATGTATTATTTGAAAGGGATTTCGTTTATTAATTCGATGTTGTTGTTGTTGTTGTTGTTCCCCAAGCTGCCTGGCCGAACAGCCCCAAGGCCCCGAGCAAGGCGAAGACCATAACCGAGCATCCCCACAGAACCCTCCCTGCCAACCACAATAAAGCCTGGGTGACCGAAGCCACTCCATGGCGGGGAGCTGAGGAGGGTGCGGAAACCCCCAGGAAACCAAAGCCCCACCCAGGGCCCTGTGCCCCTCAGCAATTATGAAGAAAAAGTTGAGGGGCAAAGGAAAAATGTGACGCTTTGGCTTCCAGTCTTGGTAGATTGGGAGGTCAATCCACGGAAGAGACGCCGTCACTTGAGATCTAGAAGATATATAAGTAAAAGGAACAGTCAGAGTAAGCTATGGGTATGGCAGAGATCGCTCAGTTCTCACTCTGATAGACCAGCCCATCACCACTGAATTCGATGTTATAGGAGTTTGTGAACATTTGTTATGAGGTATTGTTGTCCTCTTGTTTTAAGTATACATGACTGGAGGACACAACTATACTGCAAGATTACCATGTTCGTCCAACAAGACACATATCGTGCACATTTATTTTATTTGAGTACTGCTATCGTAAGTATTTTTGTATTTATTTAAAGTAAATAGAATTAGAATCACAATTTAGTCATGTATACCCAACGTTTGATGAAAGATGAATCGTTTTCTTTGGAATATAGGCCTACCCTATTCAATTATCCCCTTCCATTTATGCTTGCAGTACATCTTAGGTCCTGCCCTTCCGTTAACTCTTTCAGTACATTGACGTATAGGCCTATGTTATTCCGTTAACTCTTTCAGTACATTGACGTATAGGCCTATGTTATTCCGTTAACTCTTTCAGTACATTGACGTATAGGCCTATGTTATTCCGTTAACTCTTTCAGTACATTGACGTATAGGCCTATGTTATTCCGTTCTGGCTACCTCAGTTAAGGGAAGGTTTTTATTTTGTTCCCTAGAGCAAAATGTCCCAGCTGAAATTGCAGGCTACCGCACGCTAGAAGAAAAAATGACACGTAAATGACATAAAGGTCTTAAATTTGACAAAGAAATGGGGCGAAAGGTAATGAAAACGCCAAACCGATGGGGCAAAAGGTTCTAAAATTGTTAAACTAATAAAACTAATGGAGATAAACATGAGGGAGAAGTAGGTCTGGAAAAAAATAACAAGTGAAAATCTCCCAATAACCCCGATTCTCAAATGTGGTTCCTATCGTCTAAGAGTTATAACCAGGATAACAATAAAAGTACACGAGATCATACCTTAAAAGTGTTATCTCTCTTCTTCGATAATCACATACTTTTAAAAAGTCATCCTTTTCGTTGTGTCTCGCACTGCATCCTTTTTGTTCTTTTCAAAAACGTATCACTGAGAGATTTCGGTATATAAACTGCAAACCTACCTCTCTCTCTCTCTCTCTCTCTCTCCCTCTCCATCTCCCTCTCCATCTCCCTCTCTCCCTCTCTCTCTCTCTCTCTCTCTCTCTCTCTCATACACCCTAGAAAGATAACATATGCATGAAATTATTGTCGTAAGAACGGTGCTGTGAGTTACGACCTCCCCTTGGGCGCTCTGCCGGCCAGGGAACGGTTATGGCATCTACAGAACACAGGAATATCGAACGGAACGGGAAATAACGGCCACAGAGGAATGATAGGAACGGGGAATAACGGCCATAGAGGAATGACAGGACGGGGAATAACGGTCACAGAGGAATGATAGGAACGGGTAATAACGGCCACTGAGGAATGAGAGGAACGGGGAATAACGGCCACTGAGGAATGATAGGAATGGGGAATGACGGCTACTGAGGAATGCTAGGAACAGGTAATAACGGCCACTGAGGAATGAGAGGAACGGGGAATAACGGCCACAGAGGAATGATAAGAACCGGGAATAACGGCCACTGAGGAATGATAGGAACGGGGAATAACGGCCACAGAGGAATGATAGGAACGGGGAATAATGGCCACTGAGGAATGATAGGAACAGGGAATAAAGGCCACAGAGGAATGATAAAGAACAGGGAATAATGGCCACTGAGGGATGATAGGAACGGGGAATAACGGCCACAGAGGGATGATAGGAACGGGGAATAACGGCCACAGAGGAATGATAGGAACGGGAAATAACGGCCACAGTGGAATGATAGGAACAGGGAATAATGGCCACAGAGGAATGATGGGTACCGGAAATAATGGCCAGAGAGGAATGATTGGAACGGTGAATAACGGCCAGAGAGGAATGATAGGAAAGGGGAATAACGCCCACAGAGGAATGATAGGAACGGTGAATAACGGCCACAGAGGAATGATAGGAATGGGGAATAACAGCCACAGTGGAATGATAGGAATGGGGAATGACGGCCACTGAGGAATGATAGGAACGGGGAATAACGGCCACAGAGGAATGATAGGAACGGGGAATAAGGGCCACAGAGGAATTATAGGAACGGGGAATAACGGCCACTGAGGAGTGATAGGAACGGGGAATAACGGCTACAGAGGAATGACAGGAACGGGGAATAACGACCACAAAGGAATGACAGGAACGGGGAATAACGACCACAGAGGAATGACAGGAACGGGGAATAAAGGCCACAAAAGAATTATATGAACGGGCAGTAAAGGCCATAGAGGAATGATAGGAACGGGGAATAACAGCCACAAAGGAATGACAGGAACGGGGAATAACGGCAACAGAAGAATGATAGGAACGGGGAATAACGACCACAGAGGAATGATAGGAACGGGGACATAATGGCAACAGAGGAATTATAGGAACGGGCCATAAAGGCCATAGAGAAATGATAGGAACGGGGAATAACAGCCACAAAGGAATGATAGGAACGGGGAATAACGGCCACAGAGGAATGATAGGAACGGGGAATAACGGCAACAGAGGAATGATAATAACGGGGGGAATGATAGGAACGGGGAATAACGGCAACAGAGGAATGATAAGAACGGGGAATAACGATCACAGAGGAATGATAGGAACGGGGAATAACGGCAACAGAGGAATTATAAGAACGGGCCATAAAGGGCATAGAGGAATGATAGGAACGGGGAATAACAGCCACAAAGGAATGATAGGAACGGGGAATAACGGCCATAGTGGAATGATAGGAACGGGAATAATGGCCACAGTGGAATGATAGGAACGGGCAATAATGGCCACAGATGAATGATAGGAACGGGGAATGACGGCCAGAGAGGAATGATAGGATCTGAAACAGTTAAAGGAGTTGATGTAGATAGTCAGTAGCCATTTTATCACTAAAGGTCCTTCCACAACTTTAATAAAAGTGTCTACAAGCTGCCATATTATTATTAATTAAAAGGACTCACTGGTACTGTATGGGTTAAGAACATTTATAAGGAGATGAACCTGAAGTTACTATTTTATGGTTCATGTGTAAAGAAAATCACCTAATTTCCAAAATCTCTCCGAATAGCAGATACAGTAGATAGAAACATCAGAGTAATATAATGTTCCCTCTTTAATGGCCTGAAGAGGCACACAATGCTCAATTTCACACATTAAATTTAAAAAAAAAACCGGGGGTGCATGCCCCAGGACCCCCCTAGAACTCGCACCTCCGGCGGTCGCACCTCCGGCACTCGCACACGATAAACTATGTCAAATGAGAGGGGGGGGTGCCACCAAATGAACCTCAGCTTAGGGCCCCCAAAAGGCTAGGGCAGGCCCTATATATATATATATATATATATGACTAACAATATTAGTAGCAAAGAAAAAGAAAATTTTATCATAAAATATATATACAGTATATATATAATACCCCGTATATATATATATATAAAAATAGATAGATCGATAGATAGATAAACATATACATTGAACTTAACTTAACACTCCACGAGCGGCTAGGTCGGTAACTTCTACTACCTGCCAAGCGGGTGGTTTTACCCTAAACGAGCTTATTTCCGTGCTCTTTTTCATGCATAAACAAGAGCCAGAGCGTAATACAAGTATGTATCCGTTGAAAGGGCGATAATTGAGCTTTCCAATGACACCAGAACCATCCTTCTACGATCACGGGTTGTCTTGCAACGATCGTGCAACACGAAGGAAAAATCCCTAAAATACAGTAATTTCCTGACATATTTCCCTGTCTAGGGAGGCAGTGAGTGTGGTTGTGTGTGGAGCTGGGCCCAGTGCTGGCGCGGGAGCCGTGCCGAACGATCAGAGTCAACCTACGCTCCTCCCACCGCTCGGACTCTCTCTCAGAGCCAATTATGTGTTCAAAATTGGTACCGACTTAAGGCGGGCCCCGCCACATAGTCCGTTCTTTTCTAGACCGACTTAAGTCCGGCCCCAATATACAAGGGTTAATCGTATTCGATTATCCCATTAACCGACATATTGCTCAGATTAGATTACTCTTCATTGTTTTACTCATGTAGAAACTGTAATACAGTATACTGATTACACTAGCATTGATATTCTTACCTCTGGTGTACAAGACAAAAATAGTATTATTATACAAAAAAGTAATTGTATGTAAGGATTTAATCATCCAATGAAGAATTAAACACTAATCCTATTAAACTGCCTTAAAAAGTACATACATTATTATTATTTGAGATTGACAGCCATATATATTAGATTAATTAAAAAAAAAAAAAAAATGTGAAGAAACATAAAAACAAATAGGGCTCCCAACGATGAGATGAATACGAGAAAGTTCATAGTAATAACAAATAAATAATAATATGTATGATTATTACTTCAACTCTTACTTACAAATGAATCCTATATATACATCAAAAGGTGTAGGTAACTATGACTCTAAACCTATACATAATAGTTTTAAATTGTAATTCTGTTAAGCCGAAACTGGTGTAGTAATTATTCCAGCTTGGGTACTTATCAACCATGTATACCAGTTTTACACAAGCGATATTAGATAAGGTTAGCATCTGCCATTGAATTGTCAGATAATTTAGGTAATTAAGACTGCTTAACATTTTGTAAAAAGCACTTCTGAAGGCATTAAGTTACCAAAGCTATTATCATTCATTATGGTTTATGACAAGATCCTCATATATAATACTTAATTTCAGCGTTTATTTAGCTGACATTTTGTGACTCCAATAGACCTAGCTGTTAAAATTGCCCATGTGACTCTGGTACATAATAATGTACAGACTGCATTTAGCGCACAGTGTTGCTTGAAATGTGCTGCTACAGAGGCCAAATAACAGTATCTACAACAGTCTCCACACCTCCCCCCGCCAAGGAAAACCACCAGCCTCAAAGAAAATATAATTATAGGAAGCTACCAATGGACCATTAACTGGTAAGCCAATAGAAGAGTCAGTGACACTCATTCCCCTGGGTGCCATTCCAGAATAGAAGGGTAACTTAAGCACAACCCTTCCCCATTATGTCCTTGTTCCACTTAAGATCATTACTACTGAGAACTTCACCAAATTCAAGATAAACCATTTCCAACCATCATCAGCAAGTCAGGACCTCCAACTGTCAAAGGTATATCTTCAAATATAATTATAAAAGTCAACAACAGACAAGTAGGGACCCTGCCAATGAGACATGGTGGACACTACAACATAAACACCTGTAGAGTGTCACATGAATTGCACATTAATAGGAGTGAGTCGCTGAAGTGGCCAGCAGTAGAGTGCCACAATAACTGAACAGTAGCAATGTGTCAAACAAAGTGTGCAACAGTAGCAGTGGGTCACATGAAGAGCCTAGTAGTCAAGGGTCACAATATGTATGCGCAACAAGCAGTGGGCCACAGGTAGTGTTTAATATCATCACACTGTATCCAGTCATGTCACCAGTAGTAGAAGAGGAGATAGACTTCACAACTGAAGGATTGCTAAAAGAGATCCGGAGTACCTTACTATCTATGCCTTTGTTTATGGATACCACTTACAGACTTGACACCACCATCTTTCCCCAGGATACCCAGGAGTCTGGAACCCCCACCAACTCAGCCAAAGAGACTCCAAAGTGCCGTGTCATTCTTCTTTGGCGATTTATCGTGGGACTAGTCACTCAATATTTGTAAAACTTCACTTCGTTCTCTGTTCTCACTAAACCAATCTACCTAACCTGTGCATTGTTTAAACCCATGCATGATGCCTATTTCAGTACTAATCGCCAGGTACTAGTCTATATAGTTTAATTAGGCCAACCATTAACCAACTTGTTCACACATTACTATAGGCATAATTCTTATCCTTGCTTCATTGCCCACATTTGAATTCAAAATGGGCAAATTACTAAATATCCAAAACCAGAATGGCACAAGCAAACCGACCGTAAAGCAATACGATCAAAGTCACAAGATATGTCAATCATAAATAGACACAAACACAAACTTTCACACTGTAGTCAGGTCATGCAATACATTGTCCAGAGATATACTAGTGACTGCAGATACCTTAAATCAGTTTGTAATGAGTACTATCACTGTGACCGACACAACTCATACAACTACACCAGCTATTAACCACTTCAGGGGAGACAACCTTATACAAATCCGGGTGGATGGGACTCGTCAGCCTTGGTTGGCAACCTGATACAAATCCGTACTGCTTACCTAAGGGTAAGGCAGGTTAGTGGATGGATTAGCCGAACACCACTGTAGAAAAATAGTGCCAACAAGATACACAGAGGGCCTCGGAGTCGGACGGATCCAAAATTGAGTGGTCAATTCTGTAAGTCCTTCACTAAACTGGCTCGGGTTGTCCCTCTCACAGGGAATAGGTCCGCTTGGGGACATTCTGTGTATGGCCACCCTCGTAAGGGGAGTAAGGCGTCCGGCAATAGATAGAAAGATAGATATATATATATATATATATATATATATATATATATATATATATATATATATATATATATATATATATATTATATATATATATATATATATATATATATATATATATATATATATACAGTATATACAGTATGCCAATTAATGCAAAACCTAAATAATGCTTGAGAGTTACAGAGTTACAAGGTAGTTACTCTAAGTAGAACCAAAGATACTTTTTAGTACACTACACTCATTGCAGTGTGTGAAGGACACTCTACTCATTTCATCTATTCTACTGAAAACTGTTTTACAACTTCTACGGGAAGTTTTTACCAGATAGAACAGGCATTATATAATTATGTAATGTTCCTGTGCATACTAGTGTTGAACCTGTCCAACACTAACTTCCAGCTATGTTACGAGTTACATTGGTATAATAGAGAATTATTATTAATATTATTATTATTATTATTTATATTATTTGTTATTGTTATTATTATAAATGTTAGTAGTAATAGTAGTAGTAGCAGTGCTTAATTCACATTGTCATGCTCATTAGCTGTTTTAAAGACTTGAATTTTATGACCTCTTTGTCTTCGTGTTTCCAACGAAAAGAAGCCAATAGTTCTTGATCAGTCTTCAAAGCGTACCGGTAATCTTCACATCGATGGAATAAGCTTTGTACCCCTAGCTTGGAATCTATTTGCTTTATATCTTTCCTGAATGCTGTAGACCAGAATTGAAGAGCATATGTTAGAAGAGATCGAATCTGAGCATTGCAGAATGTGAGTATTATCTCCTGTTATCTATAGTGAGAGTGTGAGTATTATCTCCTGTTATCTATAGTGAGAGTGTGAGTATTATCTCCTGTTATCTATAGTGAGAGTGTGAGTACTCCTGTTATCTATAGTGAGAGTGTGAGTATTATCTCCTGTTATCTATAGTGAGAGTGTGAGTATTATCTCCTGTTATCTATAGTGAGAGTGTGAGTATTATCTCCTGTTATCTATAGTGAGAGTGAGGGCGATATTTGACTCCCACAAACTTCCAATGGTCGTCAATGAAATAATATTGTAATTATCATTTGCCTTATGTATGGGTGTCTGGATAATTTCCTCCTTATCAGAACGTAAACCCTAATGTTGCCTGAATTAGCTTTAAGATCTAACGTGTATTGTATAATTGTATTACTTAACTGTGAACTTGAATAATTAATATTGGAAACTCTTCGTTAAAAGCAAGCTTTTATATTACATAATTTGAACATTACTAAATAAACATTACAGATTCATAATATAATAGTTTCACATACATTGTGACTGTTAATAATCTAGCAAGAATGATGGGGAAAATCTTACTTAAGATGCACAATCATAGTTATTTTTTCTTTCCTTAGTATTTTCTAATTAACATTTACATGAACGAATCATTTGCATATCTTTAGTCATTTGTTCCGTACCAAAGAATTAGTCATTTGCATTGTTATAAATGTTAATGTTTATGAAGCAATTATGACAAGCATTTTGCTTATCATATGCTGTATATTAAGTCATATATATTATTTATAACTCATTTGTCATGTTTGTTTTCCTCTTAAGTGGTAAAGTTCCAACTGTGAGACAAATGTTCACACTATTTCTTCACTGTTTGAAACGGTCGTCAAATTTAAATGTTCCCTTATCACTGTATAGTCAAAACAAAGAGTTCGTTCAAAATCTATCTCTTATACTATTTTAGTTTAAGTTACTATCTGATGAAACTCCTCAACTGTTTTACTAGCCTGTGACTTGTAATATTGACTTCACGTAGTAGAAGTGTTAGGTTAATTACCTTCTCACGAAATTTCACACAAATCACCATCAAGGTTTTTGTCGAACTATTGAATGTGACTGTATATAATTACGACTGTCTGTCCATGTACACACGGATGCCATAGTCTCTAGCCCACTCATAAATATTTGTGGATTTCACCTATTTCTAATCGTGGAAACATATCTCTGGAATCGTATTCACGAATACATTTTCTATACATCAACTACAAAACTACATACCCTATTTATTGAAAAGAAACATATATCCAAAAGTCAATTAAGATAGTTATAATCGCATAAAGAATAACACAGGGGGTCCACGAATTCTTTTGAGTGGGCCAGAAACTATGGTATTCGAGTGTACTATCACCTTGCATAATCACAAACACATGTATGCCGGTTACTGTTGAGATAATCAGCTTAGTTCCACCGGAATGTCTGCTCTGCTCCGATGGTCTCTGGACGTGGTGAAGATTACTGCTGGGATATAGGTAAGGTAAAACTGATTAAGTGAAGATTAGCATTTGCATTAATAACTAGTAGATAAAACATTTTCAAAAATAACATAAACAAATTAGCAAATTAATCAATTAAATTATGTGTTTTGTATTGTACTATATCGTGTATAAAATATTGAATTCAGTGTATGAAATAATGCATAGTTATAATAATAATTACCTTCATCTCGACAAGTTTAGTATTATGTATGGAATTATTCATGTAGTATAAATTCATCAAGTTAATAGTGATAACATTTTAACATATAGTATATTACACAGTTGCTTTCGTATGTGATCAGCTCATGATATTACAAGGTAAATATATTTGTTACATGGGAATATTCCAACAATGCTACTTAGTAAATATATAATACATTTTCATATATTCAAGTATATTATACCTTCGTCATCTATTATTATGAAAACTCTTGTATTAAGATAGATTTTTCCTTCCTCGTCTGAAAAATCATCCATTAAAGTATATTTGTTCTTCCTCATATGAAAACAGTTAACTACTATACTCTGCAGTTGCACACATTAATTTGTATACACCTAGTGACATTATATTATGGAAGGAAAATTAGTATGGTTGAATTCGAAGTAAATATATTTGTATGTATGTATGTATGTATTTATATACTAGGCACAATCCCCAGTCTTCCATTTTTTTTATTTATTTATTTATTTATATATTTACTTGGGGGAGGGGGGGGGGGGGCCGACTTAAGGCAGAGCCCGAATAGGGACAACATAGCAGAAGACAATGAACACACAAAAACAAAATACAAATTCACACACATCTTGGTCATCCAGGAGAAGACCCAGAGACCAGGGTCACCAAGGTCCCTCCAGCACTCCCCTGGCCCCGGACCACCCGGAGAGGTTCCGATCTCAGCAGGCAGACATGCTGCAAAGCCGAAACCACAAGCCCGCCCACCACACTTCCAGGCGCACCTTCATATAAACCGTCTCCCCGGGCCAGGCGCCTGATGGACTATTATCTAGTCCAACTTGCGCCCGACCCCTTCTCCCAAATGACCACGTGTTCACTCATCTATTCACAAGCATTCTCCATTCATTCCTGTTTATTACCACTTCCTTTGCCTGATATATAGTAATTCCTCTATCATCCAAAGCTTGTCTTACACAGTCTCTCCATCTCAATGTGGGTCTTCTTGCCCCTCTATCTCCCCTTGTATCTGACTCACATATTCTCTTTGTAAGCCTTTCATCTTCCATTCGTTCAACTTGACCATACAAGCTCAGCACCCTTCTTTCCACTCTGGCCGACAAATGTTCCTGCTGCCTCACTCTCCTACGTATCTCTTCATTCCTCAATCTGTCTTTACGAGTAACTCCACACATACTCCTCAAGCAGCTCATCTCGATCACATCCAGCTTTCTTCTCTCCTTTTCTTTCAGAGCCCATGTCTCAGCCCCAAACATTAGTGTTGGCACAACAATTCTTTGATATATTGCACTTTTTACTTTCATTCCGAGATTTCTCACCTTCCACATACTTCCCATTGCTCCAAAACCCTTCCTTCCTTCACACACTTTCTGTTTTACCTCCATATTCATACCTCTAATCCTGCTTATCGTTCCTCCTAGATATTTAAAACACTCTACTTGTTCCCATATTTCCCCATCCAGCCTTACATCTAGATTCACCCTACGATCACACCTATTACACACCATTACTTTACTTTGATTCAACTCCCAATCTTTACCATTCTTTCCTACTAAACCCAATCCTCTTCCCATAGTTCTCATGTTCACCTCCCTCACCACACCATCCATAAATATATTAAACAGCCATGGTGACATTACAAAACCCTGTAGCAAACCTACATTTACTTCAAGCCATTCACTCAACTCACCATTTCCAGGGCGGGTCCAACCCTGAAAAGGGTTGAAATAGGGGAGCTATCCCCCCGCCAAAGGTGGCTTTCTAGGGCCTTTCCTAGCTGATACTGAGAGGATTGGGTTCTAGTCATGTGGTGATGGGCTGGTCTATCAGAGTGAGAACTAAGCGATCTCTGCCATACCCATAGCTTACTCTGACTGTTCCTTTTACTTATATATTTTCTAGATCTCAAGTGACGGCGTCTCTTGCGTGGATTGACCTCCTAATCTACCAAGATTGGAAGCCAAAGCGTCACATCTTTCCTTTGCCCCTCAACTTTCTCTTCATAATTGCTGAGGGGCACAGGGCCCTGGGTGGGGCTTTGCTTTCCCGGGCGTTTCCGCACCCTCCTCAGCTCCCCGCCATGGAGTGGCTTCGGTCACCCAGGCTTTATTGTGGTCGGCAGGGAGGGTTCTGTGGGGGCGCTCAGTTATGGCCTTGGCCTTGCTCGGGGCCTTGGGGCTGTTCGGCCAGGCAGCTTGGGGAAAAACAACAACAACAACAACTCACCATTTCCTACTCTAACACACGCTCTGCTCCCTTCATAAAAACTCTTAATTGCTTTTCACAAATTTCCTCCAATTTCATAAATCCTTAAAACCTTCCACATTGCTTCACGATCCACACGATCATACGCTTTTTCCAAATTCATTAGAGCCCAAAATATCTCCTTATGCTTCTCTAAATACTTCTCGCATAACTGTCTTTCTGCAAAAATCTGATCCATGCACCCTCTTCCCCTCCTAAAACCGCAATGTTCTTTTCGTAGTGCAACTTCCGTGCTCTTATTATCCTCTCTATCAACACCCTGCCATACAGCTTTCCAACCGCTGATAATAAACTAATACCTACGTAACTTGAACATTCCTGCCGATCTCCTTTCCCCTTGTAAAACGGCACAATACATGCACTTCTCCAGTCTATTGGTACCATTGACACAACAAAGCACACATTGAAGAGTCTCACCAATCAATCTATTATCACATCTCCACCCTTCTTTATCACTCCACAGCAATACCATCCAAACCTTCTGCTTTTCCCGCTCTCATTTGTTTCACTGCTTCTTTCACCTCATTTTCCTCAATCCTTTCATTCATTCCCTGCCACCTGGGTGGCCTGGGTAACCTATCTCCATCAATCACTGCTTCTCTTCCATCTCTTGCACTTAGCAAAGATTCAAAATACTCAGCATATCTTTTCCTCACTTCAACTGGTTCCACTAGTAATTCTCCATTTGTATCTTTCACTGACTCTTCCCTCTTTTGTCCTCCTTTCCTTACTCTATTTACCTCTTTCCAGAACATCTTCTTTCGTTCTTCAAAATTCTCACTCAACCTTTGACCCCACCTTTCGTTTGCATCTTTTTTCGCTTCTCTAATTTTCCGTTCTGCCTCTCTCCTTTTATCCTTGTACCTCGCCCATACCTCAACACTACCATCCTGTAAAACCATCTCAAAACACTGTCTCTTCTCCTCAACTTCCTTTCTCACCGTATCATTCCATCAATCGCTTCCCTTCCTGATACCTCTGCCTCCTACTTTCCGTTTACCGCATACTACCTCTGCACTTGCTGTCACTCCTTCCTTAATCTGTTGCCATTCAACCTCTTCTTCTCTCTCTTCCATCTCTCTCACTTCCATCCACTTTTCATTTAGTCTTTCCTTGTACTCCCTCTCTGTTGTACTCTTCTCTAAACTCACTAACTTTTATTATTTCTCTTACTTCACGCTTGTCTCGCATTCTCCTGTAACTCCTAACTGTAAGCTTTCCCTCCACCAAGTAATGATCCGACACACCCTCCGCCTCACCTCTCAGCACATTCTCATCCAGCAGTCTACACAATCTCCCTTGTCACCAGCACATAATCCATCAATGCCCTCTCTACAATATTTCCATACACAAGTCTATGCCATGTGTATTTTTTTATACGCCTTTTTTTGAAGAACGTATTACCTACACAGCATGTGAGGAGGTGTGTGGAGTGAGGAGAAGAGGGAGGGGAGTGAAAGGTACAGCATGGTGGACAGAAGAGGTAAAAATATCTGTGGAAGATAAGAAGAAAGCGTATAGAGAGTGGTTGGGTAGTAGAGGGAATGAAGATTTGGAGAGGCAGAAACGAGCGAGGTACGTGGAGAGAAAGAGAGTGGTGAAGAGAGCAGTTAAGGAAAGTAAGAGAGGAGTAGATGAGGAATTTGGAAGGAATCTGAGTGTAAAATGGAGGGAGTGTAAGAAACTGTTCTGGAAAAAACTTAAGAAAGTTAGGGAACGTAGCAAGGGAAACAGGAAGAGTGTGAAAGATAAGAATGGGAGAATGCTAGCCGAGAAGCAAGAGAGAGTCGAAAGATGTAGGGAGTACTTCAACGAGTTGCTAAATGTAAGGAATGAAGAGCCAGCAAACATAGTTGGATGGGGTATGGGAGGGAGAAGAGGAGAAGTAGTGGAGGAGGAGGTGGGGATCAGGAGGTCAGAAATGTGGGAAGCCATGAAAAGAGTGAAGTTGGTGAAAGCACCAGGAACAGATGGAGTGTGTGGGGAAATGTTGAGGTATGGTGGTGAGATAGTGATCGAATGTGTATGGAAAATGTGCAAACTAGCATGGGAGAAGTGGCATGCACCCGATGACTGGAAGACTGGCATAATAGGTCTATATAAGGGCAAAGGGGAAAGAGGAGTGTGTGGTAACCACCGAGGAATATGTCTTTTAAGGTAGTAGGGAAGGTGTACAGTAGGGTAGTGATTGAGAGAGTGAGAGTGAGAACGGAGAAATGGATAGGCGATGAGCAGGGAGGTTTTAGGAAGGGAAGAGGATGTGTAGATCAGAATTTTACCCTGAATTGTGTTGTGGAGAAATATTTGGAGAAGAAACAAATGGTGTACGTTGCCTTTATGGACTTGGAGAAGGCCTATGACAGAGTGGATAGAGAAGGCATGTTGAAAGTACTTAGAATATATGGAGTAGATGGCAAGTTGCTGAACACAGTGAAGAGCATGTATGAGGGTGTAAAGGTGGCAGTACGTGTGGGGAATGAGCAGAGCGAGTTCTTTGACCTGAGTGTTAGGTTGAAACAGGGGTGTGTGATGTCCCCGTAGTTGCTCACTGTATATACAGTATGGATGGAGTCATGAAAGAAATACTAGGAAGAGCAGTGGATGTTGGTGTATCGCTGAAAAGGGAGGGAAATGAGTGGAACCTGTCTATACTGCTGTTTGCGGATGATACAGTTCTGATGAGCGATAATCAATGGGAGTTGCAGGGTCTGGTAAATGAGTTTGGAACAGTGTGCGAAAATTTGAAGGTAAATGCGGGGAAGAGCAAGGTTATGGTCTTCGAAAGGGGTGAAGTCACAGAGGGTGACGTGAAGTTGAACGGTCAGGCTATGGAGATTGTCAGCTCTTTTAAGCATCTGGGCAGTGTGTTGAGTAAAGATGGGACTATGGATGAAGAAGTGCGGAAGACGGTGCAACAGGGGAAGAGGGTTGTAGGAACGTTGAAAGCAGTAACAAGAAATAGAGTGGTCAGTATGGTAGTGAAGAAGTCCTTGCATGACAGTGTGGTAATCCCGACAGTCCGACACTAACTTACGGAAGCGAAGCATGGACGTTCGGGAAGAGACTCAGACCAAGAGTGAGAGCGGTGGAAATGAGTTACTTGAGAAGTGCGTGCAGAGTTACATGGAGAGATAGACAGATGAATGAGGAAGTAAGAAGGAGGTGTGGTGTGGAGGTAGATGTGCTGGAAAGTGTGAAAAGGAGCAACTTGACATGGTTCGGCCATATGGAACGTATGGAAAGGGAGAGATTGGCTAAGAGGGCGTACGAGAGCAAGGTGGAAGGACAGAGAGGGACAGGTGCACCGAGGGAGAGGTGAAAGGATGGACTGAGGAAGTATATGAATGAAGGCGGTGCTGGTTGGGAGGAGGGGCGTCGACTGACTGGGGACAGAGGTGCATGGGGGCGGTTCGTTCGTGGCCACCCCTTCGGGGATCACAGCGTCAGCTGTTACGACCGGCACAACGAAATAAACAAGGGCACTTAATAGTGGACTACAAGATAGGCTATATCTGCAACAACGGTACGCTAATTCCAAACCCTCGAACTATTAAGCCGGTGAACAAAACACTTAAACCCTCCAGAGTTAATCTACTGGATAATGGGATATCAATTAACTGGGTTAAGTGTACTTCTACAAAGGCTTTCCGGTGACGGTAAAGCCTATTCACAACAGGAGTACTTACGTTAATAAAATGCTCTCAAGTAATAACAATGCTTAAATAAACTATGACAAGATTTAATAAAAGGTTATATGCTTACGTTATCTTTAGTGTGAGTCTGAACTCAACACTAAACTCTTCAATTCTCTATGAAAACACTTGAAGTCTAGTCCTACAGCAAACAGATATGGAATCTTCTGAAAACGTCTGATGCTCGAAGATGCTCGTTGAATATAGAACAGAAATAATGCAGGGGCAGGACACCAAAGCGTGTATCTTAAATACACCTAAAAGTAGGATACATATATATATATATATGGAAACAAGGGAGTGCAACAACTCTGTGACAGCACTAATAACAGCCACTCAAAACAGTACTTCCTTAGCCAAAGTAACAGCCATCCTGGGTTGTGCACTATGCATCAACCTAAGCTAAAATAATACGTGAATAATTCCTAAAGCATATGCAGTTAAAGTTAATAAACACAATGCTGTCTTTCTTATTAATAAAGTCTAGCAGCGGTATAAAGGTACAGGGAGCCTAGGCAGAGCTCAAACATGCTCGCAGCCTACTGTCTCCCCTGAACAGATTTCCCTTATCTTACGTTAAGTGACTAGGAGGCTCTCTTAGTAAGTCCAGATCTCAAGTATCTGGTCTTACCCTGGCACTCCTCAAAGGTCAACACAATGAGTTAGCAAGCATACAAGCAAGAGTAGGCAAACGCCCTTCGCTTGTATACTGCTAGGCTCGCAAAGGAAAATATGCACAAGGCTACCTAACTCCGTCGAAGTCGTACAGGCTCTGACTTGCCACATACATAACACAGACAATGACCAAAGGTACCCTCCACTGTCTAGCATTAAATAATAATAAACAACAACCAACTAATTAGGAGCACCCAACAATATGACTCTATGTGACTATGACTCTAATAATCCCTAAAGCTAGTGCAAATCATATATGGGAGAACTGGCGCTGGTAATACGACTGGCCGACTATGGAAGTCGTATGCAGAACCAGAAGGGATGAATATATGAATAAAGATAAGAAGTATTGGAAAGAAGGAGTTCAGAGAGAGAAACAGCAGTAAAGAGGGTTAGATTGGGGACAGATTTCAAGGGACATCTAGGACCAAGCACAACATACCAAGCTCTGAGGAGACACGCGGGAAGGAGCCCCCCACCCACCGAGCTAAGACAGCGGCCCTCAATCACAGACCACTACGTCATGAAGAGCAGGCGTCATATGACACGCCAGGCCCGCCGGCCAATCACGAGCGGGTAGCCCTGCCCAAGCGAGGAATGCACACGTACATACACACGCACACACTACCACCTCGCTGCTTCCCTCGCTCTCTCTCCTTGCAATTCACACTACATATCTTATAACTCTATCAATGATATAAAATACTTCCAAGTGTCACAGACAAGAATAAAGACAAACACTGATCTGTCTGTGACAACATGAATACTAAGAAAGAAAGAACATCGTTCTACGATTATTATAGCCCATTTCACTGCCCTGGCGAGCGCTAGCGAGTACGAGTACATTCTGGCAAGCTGGCCAGCGTAACACAGCTAATAGATAGATATATTACTTACACTCATTCTGCACTCTCCACATAAAGTGTTCAGTCTTTCTCCACTCTCGTTTACACTATCCACACCAAAACTAACAATGATTCCCTCAAGAGGCTCATTTCCTACCCTATCATTTAGGTCCCCTAAAACTATAACATTTTATTTTTCATCAAACCCTTGTAGACAATCTCTCAAATCCTCCCAAAAACCCTCCACCTCGTATAACTCCCTGTCACTTCCTGGTCCATAAGCACTTACAAAAATCCACCTTTCTCTCTTAAACTGAATTTTCCTTGATTACACCTCTTTCCACTCTTTTATAAACTCTTTCAACTGCTCCTTCACAATAATAGCCACTCCCTCTTTCCCCCAGACTCCCTCATCTATTCCAGACTTTCTACCTATCACGTTTCCAAAATCCACTTCTCCCTCTCCTTTCATCTTTGTTTAATTCAGTGCAAGCACATCATACTTCCTTCTTCCAAATAACCTTCCAATGTCCTCTCGCTTCTCATTCCTACTTCATCCACGCACATTTAACACTTATGCTGCGGGCATATTTGGGCTATTTAGGGCATATTCAGACACTCCTGAATGATTAATCAAGCATCTGCATTAAATGAACTGTATTCTGCCGAAAACTAGGCAAAAATAGCTTCACAATAAGACCAGAATGAGCTTCGTAGGTGGCGGGGTTCACCCGCAGCGTTGCCATAGACATGCGGGAAAACCTGCTAATTATTAGCTCTCGCTCGCTCGGCAACACTACAGTCTCCCTCAGTGAGCGGCTCGCTGCTCTGAGGGTCGTAGGTGGGTCCCTCACGCTCCCGCCCACTGACACTCGATTTCTACGGCTTTTACAGGCTTTTTAAAGCCGGGAAATTGCTGTAATTTGCCTGGACACTCCGGAACGTCACCCGCAACCAATGGGTTAAAGCTCCTATTCTTAGGATCCAGGACCACGAACGCATTCCCTCGCCCCTATCTATGTCTCGTTTTTTTGGTAGATTTATTTAAAGGGAGAAGGATACCAGGCCTCCCGCCCTCGATTCCCTCTAGCTGACTTATATGTCTCGCAGGAGAAAGCGGTGGTAGAAATTTCTCACCCCTCCACCGCAGAGGAGGCTATCTGCATCAGAAAGTGGCGGGCGCTGGGGTCGCCGCATCCCTACGCCTTTTGAAAAATTAGAAATGCAGAGGGAGAAAAAGATAGAAGGGGCTATGGGAAGTAGAGGACACCAACCCTCACTCTGACAAAGGGTCAGCCCACCACGTATTTACATAGTAGTTATATAATTTGACCAGTTCACGGCATTATAGCAAATTGTTCTTGTAAGTCAATCACACAATGATTTCTTCCATACGTAAAATCACAGAGTGGACACAAGTTCTTTTGGCCAGCACTAACTTTGATTGTCCAATATGTAAAACTGCTTAATATTATATTAGTAATGAGACAAACACTATCATATAATACTACTTATTTTCAGTACACATATACTATACCGACACTTTGTGCACACGTTGTTATTGATGTATTGTTGGTTGATAATATATATCACTAAATAATGTCCAGAATAGATAACTTAATGGATAGAAAGTATATTTCCATGCAACTACGATATGTGTAACATGGATTATTGCACTTACCTAGTTTCCTTGATGGCAAATGTAAAAACATAAATTATTGTTTATATGTTATATACAATTTCGTAATATTAATTTTCATAACTGTCAATAATTTCTTTAATAATATATATATATATATATATATATATATATATATATATATATATATATACTCTATATGCTCAGGCCCAATCCCCACTTTTCCAAAACAAAACAAAAAATGTATTTTCCATTTTCACTCTATTTTATTATTTTTATGTTTGTATTTTCTTGGGGGTGGCCGACTCAAGACAGAGCAAGAATATATATATATATATATATATATATATATATATATATATATATATATATAGAGAGAGAGAGAGAGAGAGAGAGAGAGAGAGAGAGAGAGAGAGAGATAAACATAGATACAGTTATGAGTATATGCGTCAAGGATAATATAATCAAGTTTAAGAATGAACATTGCTCTCTAACTAATAAATACCGGTTTGTATCCAAGTGTCATCTTTAATATCTTTGCTCTGGTCTCCGTGTGTCCAAACATTTTGTTACTACCGTACGTTGAATGTGGCTCTTTATCACTTTCAATTTGAAGGGACACTCGTTAAAGGCAGTTTTGCCTTTTGTCTCCTCCTCACACATAAAACAAAATCATAGAGATAGTTAGACATTTTAATTTTAGTATGAAACATAATTATGTGACTTGATTTATTTTCATGTTAGCTACTGTGTCGGTATAACAGCATTTTTTGTTGGCCAAGGTCTTAGGCAAACCTCTATGTACAGTACATACTGATAACCTTAATGTGCATAGTGATTACAGTATCAGCATTCTTGAAGTAGGTGGGACCATTCATTGCAGAATGTTTTATCTCCTATTTGTCTGATACATTGACTATGCATCAGTTTTTAGTAATTGCATAAACACAAACATCAAACCAGTCATGTCCTTGAATCGGGCAGAATAACGCAAATATTGTTTTATATCCAGTAGAGCTACCTTCGATTACGCAGAGAGTTTCTTATGGCAGCATGAAACAGGTCTATGACATCATGAATATAAAATGAATAGTAATCATCTTCTTATCTATCCATGTTCGACTTTCATCAAAAGTACATGGAGACATGAGGGTTCAGGTCACAAGCTGAACTCCCTCAACCAACATGTTCAAATAGCTCTACATGTTGATGGTATGAATAGAAGCCATCACAGAAACCGCACGTCTTGATAGTTTGGCCCTATTACATTGATTGGTGGCTAGATCATGGGCTACAGTGAACAATACAAAACTCTTGCCAGGACCCATCAATGTAATTTAACCTCTTCTGTACCAGCGACGTCTTTTTTTAATTTTATTGTACCAATATTTAGACGATTTTGAGTAGTTTAACCCACAGAACCCCAGTGACGACACGTTCGCGTCGGCAATGTATGTAGGATAACGCTAAACCCCAGGGACACATAAGGTGCGTCCTGGTTAATTACACCGGTCCTATGGCACCTAGAGGGCTCAGATTTGTATAGGAACTGTGCAAGTATCCCACGCAACAATGCCGATGGATGGTTGAAAACTCTCAAAGTCCAACCGCGTGCGCGTGAGCGTGCAAAAACCTGTTTTTGCATACCCATTTCCCCATGTTAATTCCGACTTTCGGGCGCACCGTAGGACCCCTTAATGACCTAGGGGATGTTTTTTGTTTTATTGTCCTTTATTTCTAACCCATTCCTGGTGTTTTCTGGAAAAACTAAATTTTGTACAGCCCCCTGGTCCTGGGTGGTACATTTATTATTAAATAGCTGGGGTTCAGTGGGTTAAAAATGATCTGTGATAGTAAAAGGGGTTACGTGGGATAGTTCAAAGCATGTTAATTGCTGGAGGCAATTGTCTAATATTAGCCAGAATCAAGTTAAAAGCACTGCACCAGTACAGAAGTGGTTAATATCCAAATTGTGTGTACTTCTTATTCTTGATTGGGGTCGTTGTGAAAATGAAAGCTTTTGAATGAGCTCATCCAATAACTGTGCCTCATTACAAGCCACATATCACATCCCTCGAACACAAAATATTTCCTGCGCCATCATCAATTAGATCTATGACGCCATTAATCATAAAAATAATGCACTATAAGGGTCATAAGCACGAGTGAAATTTGTGCATGACAAATTATAGTCTGAAATAGTAGATATAACTTAAGATTAGATGTACACTCGGATACCATAGTCTCTAGCCTACCTATAATATTTTGTGGACTTCACCTATTTATAATTATGGAAGTATATCTCTGGAAACAGATTTATGAATATCATGTTCTATACATCAACTACAAAACTCTATAAACTATTTATTGAAAAGCAAGTGCTATCCCATAATCAATCCAGATAGTTATAATTGCATAAATAAAAACATAGGGGCCCACGAATTTTGATGAGTGGGCTAGAAACTATGGTATCCGAGTGTACTTATTGTGGGTCGGTTTCAGGTGTTGTGTATTTTTCCCTGACCACCAAGAGTGTTGCATTTGGTTACTGCGATGCTCCATGGGCCCATAACTTTAACCACGTATATTATATATATTATACTCTCCTCTGTGACCGTGTAGTAACACTACACAAATAAAAATGGGCTGAGAAATATTGTGTCGAATCCAAGACACAATTTGAAGTGAAGGATATTATAACTTTATCCGCAATATATCATGGAAAATTCAAGGCAACTGTAGAGGATATTATTCTTACCGTCGTTGACTTGGCAGGTGGGCCCCATCCATCCCGGAGTGCAGGAACAGTGACCGGTGGCAGAGTGACAGCTGCCTCCGTTGTGGCACTGACACACTTGTTGGCACCCCGGTCCATACCTCCCTACACCACACGCTGACAACAACAGTGACAATGTTATCACCCTCACTGACACACTTGTTGGCACCCCGGTCCATACCTCCCTACACCACACGCTGACAACAACAGTGACAATGTTATCACCCTCACTGACACACTTGTTGGCACCCCGACCCGTACCTCCCTACACCACACGCTGACAACAACAGTGACAACATTAACACCCTCATTGACACACGTGTTGGCACCCCGACCCGTGCCTCCCTACACCACACGCTGACTACAACAGTGACAACATTAACACCCTCACTGACACACTTGTTGGCACCCCGACCCATACCTCCCTACACCACACGCTGACAACAACAGTGACAACATTAACACCCTCACTGACACACGTGTTGGCACCCCGACCCATACCTCCCTACACCACACGCCGACAACAACAGTGACAATATTAACACCCTCACTGACACACTTGTTGGCACCCCGGTCCATACCTCCCTACACCACACGCTGACAACAACAGTGACAACATTAACACCCTCACTGACACACTTGTTGGCACCCCGGTCCATACCTCCCTACACCACACGCTGACAACAACAGTGACAATATTAACACCCTCACTGACACACTTGTTGGCACCTCGGTCCATAACTCCCTATAGCACACTCTAACAACAACAGTGATAGTATCAACACCCTCACTGACATTGTTGGCACCCCGGTCCATACCCCTTATACCACATGCTAACAACAACAGTGATAATATCAACACCCTCACTGACACACTTGTTGGCACCCCGGTCCATACCCCTTATACCACGCAATAACGACAACAGTGATAATATCAACACCCTCACTGACACAATTGTTGGCACCCCAGTCCATACCTCCCTATACCACACGCTGACAACAACAGGCCGAGTGGTTACGGTGCCCAACTCTCTCACATATTCCTGGTGTGTGTGGGTTCGAATCCTGTCCGACAAAATAATGAAACAGTGACAATATTAACACCCTCACTGACACACTTGTTGACACCCCGACCCGTACCCCCTTATACCACATGATAACAACAACAGTGACAATATCAACACCCTCACTGACACACTTGTTGACACCCCGACCCGTACCCCCTTATACCACATGATAACAACAACAGTGACAATATCAACACCCTCACTGACACACTTGTTGACACCCCGACCCGTACCCCCTTATACCACATGATAACAACAACAGTGACAATATCAACACCCTCACTGACACACTTGTTGACACCCCGACCCGTACCCCCTTATACCACATGATAACAACAACAGTGACAATATCAACACCCTCACTGACACACTTGTTGACACCCTGACCCGTGCCCCCTTATACCACATGATAACAACAACAGTAACAATATCAACACCCTCACTGACACACTTGTTGACACCCCGACCCGTACCCCCTTATACCACATGATAACAACACAAGTAACAATATCAACACCCTCACTGACACACTTGTTGACACCCCGACCCGTACCCCCTTATACCACATGATAACAACAACAGTGACAATATCAACACCCTCACTGACACACTTGATGACACCCCGACCCGTAACGCCTTATACCACATGCTGACAACATCAGTAACAACATAATTACTTTGTCAGCATCCCACACCGTACAGGCTGACAACAACAATGATGCCAAGCACAATCCATCAACCATCACATACAGAACAAAACCAATAATACAGTGTAAACATTAAATTGTTCACTCACAGAGTCACGTACAAGATTTAAAAGTTAAGTACATTATCATGTATGAACATATGCCTTACTACAGTACAGTTTGGGTAAAACATATCAAAGCTCTATCCCTAGCGCCATACAGTCGGTCGGCAACAGCATCATTGATAAAACTCACACCTATTTTTTCACTTACCTATTATATTTTAAGTAACGTGATAATGTGTTTTAGCTACTCTGTTTTTATCTAGCCCTACTCTATGGAGGCTGTAAGTGATTAATTCGGCTGAAGTAACAATTTTTAAGACCAATTTTATGAAGTGTGACTTTGTTATAGTAGCACATTGCAATGTATTAATTTTATGTAAATATAATTGAATGGATTGATAATTTTGCCTTGGTCAATTGTGTTACTGATACAATGGAAAACATAGCCTACATATCGGTATAGTTTTAAGACTCTAGAACAATAACTGTGTATTGTGTTTTCTTATGCTTCTAAATTGCATAAGGTGAGTATCTTCATCCATTCATTACCAAATAATGTTTCATAGCTCAATAATGTACGCTGATACCGTCTTGGTGGTGTAATGGTTAGAGTGTTTAAAAATATGTGTGTGACTACCCAGGTTTGAATCCCGGTGGATCACATATATGCTTTCATTAATTTCATTGGAGGTGTTAGGTGTTGGTGTGAAATTTATAAAATATAGATTAACACAATAATAGATAGTAAAATAAACTTAGCCTATTAGTTTCAATGTACCAAGCTCACGTCCCCCACTGAGCAGAATTACGAGTTTGCAACAATAATAGCTCACCCAAACGTGAGCTGCAGCATTCCCTGATATAATAATTATCCAAGAATCCAAACACCATTAGTCTAAGCCATAACAATTAACGTCGTTTAAATACTATAGTCCGTTCATTCTAGGTTGGGCAGAACTCGTAACCTCTAACCTCTGTAACTCAAAAAGGGCTAGAGCAAATGAGCTGTTAATTTCCGCACCTATTCCCTAGCCAAGTCTTCCTGTTTGGTAGACAAATTAGCTCAATTACTCTAGTTTATGAGTTATGAGAGGTTAGAAGTTGCGATGTCTTCCCAACCTAGAATGAACAGACTATAGGCAAGAAGCCACAATACTTACGCGAGGCACAGTGTATCCCCATGACTCCCGGTGGACAGAGGCACTCCCCTGTCTCTCTGTGGCACTGGTACTGTCCACACTGGCACTCAGACCGACAGTGAACACCAAACATTCCTGTCAACAATGTCCATGAACTTCTACATATAATGGGTTCTGAATATATGATAAAATATTCTTAAATATAGATAAGTATTGCTGTCACCGGCTTATTTTAATCCTTCTCTCCTTTTCTCTCTTTCTCTGGCTTGTATCCATTCGACCTCATTCAGCCAACTGTTTTAAGACGTTTATCCCCATTCAGGTGTGGATTTCTTCCTGTCGAGCGATAGCAAGCCATCATTGTATGGAGAAATTCGGCTTCGCCAGAGACATTTTTCCATAGAAAAAATTACAAATTTAGCTTGCTGTCAAAACTAAAATATATATATGCTGGCTAGCTACCGCTCGCCAAGAAAATATTGACACCTGGATGGGGGTAAACATCTTAAAACAGTAGGCTGAATGGGGTCGAATGGATACAAGCCCAAGAGAGAGGGAGACTATGAGAAAAAAAAGCAAGGTGGGCTCCCTAAAGCTCGGTTCACACATGCACGAATTAACGTCCCGTCCCCGACCAAGAAAATAGGCAGGACGGCATCAATCTGGAGGCCCCATGTGGCCACGATGGCCACGATGGCCGTTCCAACGGTTTTTTGCTGCCGTTCTCATCCCGTTAGTTGGCGTCGAGACGCCGTCAGTCGTCGTCTAGGTGATGACTGCTCCCGTGGTGTGTCCGTGTGTGTCCTGTGGGTGTCCTGACATAACACGGTTTCTGGCAGTTGCCCCGACCCACATGGACCGTTTAAAGCTCGGTTCACACATGCACGAATAAACGTCCCGTCCGGCCACGACCCAAAAAATAGGCAGGATGGCATCAATCTGGAGGCCCCATGGTACACATGCACAAATTAACGTCCCGTCCGTCTCTAACTCCTTAATTTACCTGCAAACGAGCAAGGACGCCGGCAAAATCGCCTATGGTCGGTACATGGACGTGCGGTGTAGCCAGCTCACGTGACGCGACGGTGACACATCGCCGACTCTCCTTCCAACGTTTTTTTGCCGCCGTTCTCATCCTGTTCGTCAGCGTCTAGACGCAGACTGCTCCCGTGGGTGTCCCAGCCTGACACGTTTTGTGGCAGTTGCCCCGGCCCACGCCGACCATTTTATGCATGCACAAAATGTTCCCGCCTCCCGCCCTGCGTCCCGCATGCTGGCGACACCACACGTCCCTGTACCAACCCTAGGCAATTTTGCCGGCGTCCTTGCCCGTTTGCAGGCGAATTAAGACGTCGGGGCCGGGCGGGACGTTAATTCGTGAATGTGTGAACTGAGCTTTATGCATGCACAAAAAGGACGCCGCCTAGGCACGGCGAATTAAGGGGTCGGGGACGGACAGGACGTTAATTTGTGCATGTGTGAACCGAGCATTAACTAAATAAGAACATATACAACATTAGTAACCCTTTGAGGATCAAGCAGCGTTTTAACAACTTTTTCTATCTATCTATTCTATCTATATGCACAGGCCCAATCCCCATTTTGGGGGTAGCCGACTCAAGACAGAGCAAGAACAGGGAAAACACATAAACAACATAAAACAACAAATAAACACAGATAAAAAACACAAACTCACACACATCCAGGTCACCCAGGAGAAGACCCAGAAACCCGGGTCGCCAAGGTCGCTCAAGCACTCCCCCGGCCCCCGACCACCCGGAGAAGTTCCGATCTCGGCAGGCAGACAAGCAGCGGAGCCAAAGTCACAAGCCCTCCCACCATACTTCCAGGCGCACCCTTCATATTAATCGTCTCCCCGGGCCAGGCGCCTGATGGACTATTATCTAGTCCAACTTGCGCCCGACGACCCCTTACTCCAAATGACCACGTGTTCACTCAACTATTCACAAGCATTCTCCATTCACTCCTGTCCACCACGACTTCCCCTGCCTGATCTATAGTCATTCCTCTATCATCCAAAGCCTTTCTTACACAGTCTCTCCATCTCAATGGGGGTCTTCCTGCCCTTCTATCTCCCCTTGTACCTGACTCACACATTCTCTTTGTAAGCCTTTCATCTCCCATTCGTTCAACATGACCATACCAGCTCAGCACCCTTCTGTCCACTCTGGCTGAAAAAATTTCCTGCTGCCCCACTCTCCTACGTATCTCTTCATTCCTCAATCTGTCTCTATGAGTAACTCCACACATACTCCTCAAGCAGCTCATCTCCATCACATCCAGCCCTCTTTTCTCCTTTTTCTTCAGAGCCCATGTTTCAGCCCCATACATCACTGTTGGCACAACAATTCCTTGATACAGTGACTCCGAGATTTCTCGTCTTCCACATACTTCCCATTGCTTACTTTTTCTGGCTATTACTAAACATTCTTATGCAGCTTAGGAAGGATCTCTGGAAATCAAGAGGGTAAAGTCTATGTCAATTAACCCTCTGGCTTTCGTATACCCTTCCTATTCTGAAATAAATCGTAAAATAATAGCCAGAGAAAAAAATGTGTAACAGTATCTTGAAAAGGTTAACAACACGTCTGTAATTCTAAATAATCTCGATTTGTAAAGGGGTTCAACATTTCTGAAAACAAAAACAAATTTGTAGGTGTATACTTGAATTACAGCTGTATACTGTACAGTATAATCTACCTGAAAGGCAACTATGTACAGTCGTCTAAACAAATCTGGTTAATTTTTGTGTCCTGTTTAAAAGTCAAATTTGAATAATGGGATTATTCGTGCACTATGTTATGAATCAGTTGACTTATCAGATTATATAACGAATAGTGAGCATTGAAGTAAAGATGTCACTCCATGATAGTGTGGTGATATTGACGTACAGGATTAAAGCATGGATGATTATGGTGACATATGAATTAAGCATAGGAGTAGAAATGAGTTAGACAGACGGATAGGGAAGTACAAGACCGATGTGGTGTGGATGTGGATATGGAGACTGTAAAGGGGAATACTTTGAGGTGGTTCGGTCGTGTGGAGCATATAGAGAGCTAGAGAATGACAACAAAGGTGTATGCAAGGGGAGTGGCACAAGAGCGAGAGGGAGAGCAGACCGAGAGTTAGATGGAGGGATGGAGTTGAGATATATGAGTGAAAGTGGTGTTGTGTGATAGGAGGGGTGACAGCTGATGGATAAGAGACATGGAAATGTTCAGACGTGGCCTCCCCGTCAGGGATCAAGGTTTCTGATAATACATAGATTACAAACTAAGCTTGTTATTCAATCATTCTAATTAAATTTAATTCCATAGGATCACAGATGGTACATAACTCATGTAGACTGCTGCACCTGATGCATAACCATGGTCATTAATGAAGTCACTGGCTACTCAAAATGATCTCCGATGCAATTGGATATTCATAATAATTCTTTACTTGGCAAGGTTTCTTTAATTAACTGAACAATGTCCAATAATTTCAATACCTCTTTGCCTAGTATGTTTTTTTTTTTGTTTTTTTTTGTTTTTGGGGGGGGGGGACTTTTTTGTTGTTCATTACACCACAAAGAGCTAGAAAAGTGTCCTAGAGTGTACTGTAAACTGCAATTAACTACCTTTAGGACAGATGTGAGCACAAGTGTCCCCGGTGAAGCCCGGTGGACAACGACACTGTCCGGTGCCAGGGTCACAGGTGGCACCGTTGGCACACTCACACCGACCACGGCAGTAGTCACCGTAGAATCCCGATGGACACTCTGGAAACAATGATCTCGTTAACAGTGCTTGTTGACACTTGTCGCCATTAAATTAGTTCTACCATAACAATCCCTGGGACTACTTGGAAATATATAACAATGAATTCCTTATTGGAACTAATAATGTTAATGATAAGATGAATGTTTATATAATATTGCTACAGGAAGACAATTTGTATCAACTTAAATATAACATTATAAAGTCAAAGTAAAAGAAGGAAATGTATTTGTTAACTGTGAATTAGTCTGGAGACCCGTCTCTCAATTCAAGAATTAGTTCCTTGAAGTGATAGTCCATTTTCGGTCTTATATCTAAAGCACACCATTGTGAAAAGCATCCCTTTGTTTTCAATTTATCAATATTCAGTATTAGGAAAACTATTATGGGTTTTAGCAAAATAACAAAAAGTACATTAACGATTAACTTAAGTTAATTGTCATTAAAGTTGCGGTATATCTAGTATATTATATTAGAGAGTAATATTTTGTTTACCTCAACTGTCCCACAGATTGTATATATATAAATATATTCATAATTGCAAGATTGATGGAAACATTTGTATATAGTATATTTTAAGACTTAACTTATTATTAGAGCTTAACTAAGGTATAATATATGAACACGTCCACAACAGATGCATACCTAATTCACAGTAGCGACCGAAAAAACCCGGACCACAGTGACAACAGCCGGAGAAGCGATCACAAGTAGCATTGTGGTGGCAGGCACAGTCCAGCTTACAGTCAGGGCCATAGTAACCTGTGTGGCACTGTTGGTCACAGTGCCGACCAGTCCAACCCAGACCACACTGACACTCACCCGTTGCTGAACAGGGCCAATGATTAAGAATTTGAGTAGTGGATGTGGAAATCTAAATCGAAATTAGTGGCAAGACAGAATATAAACATCACAGCATTACCACTTGAAATTCATCACTTGTTAAACTCTATATCAAACACCAGGAAAACAAATAATATTTGTTGTACATGAATTACTTATAATTGCCCATTAAATGTTAGGCCTGGTAAGCTTTTGAAAATATGTACATACAGTATATGTTATGACAAATACAACAAAAACAACATATACTATTGAGAAAGTAACATGACATTATTGTTTGATTAGATCAATGAGGTACCTGGGTGACAGCGAGCATCGTTGTGGCAGCTACAGATTTCCTGACAGTTGTGTCCCCAGGTGCCAGATGGGCAGGGTGTCTGGCACTTGGTACCGGTGTAGCCAGCAGGGCAGTGGCACTCACCTAGACTATCACACACACCACCATGCTCACATTCGCAAGTCTGAACACACACAACAGTACATATCTTTAGTCATCAATGTCAAATGTAGCCTTTCAGTGGAATGACACCTTTTAACATTTTATTTTTTCTAACATCAAGCGGCTTCCTTCATTCAGATTACCAAGACTTTGTTGGGCTTAGCTGGTGAACATATGTTGAACCATAGCCTTGTAGAGGTGAGTCTGATATACCCAATATTTTCATGAGGCAAATAGAAGAATATAAATGTTTTATTCCGTGGGTTAAGTTATGAAATTCACAGTATTGTCATAAGACAATATGTGCAGCTTACAATTTTCCAATGTTAGTCAATTCAATATCATAAAACTATATTGTTTCTTTATACTGACCTTATTGCAGCCATAGCCGTAGGTGTTGGTGGGGCAGGTGTTGGAGCAGGTGGGACCATAGTGACCCTCCACACACTGACACTCACCACTAACAGGGTCACATGAGCCACCGTTCTCACACTCACATTTCTGGAAGAAGCCAGTCCTGTTATCATAGCTATATGCAATATGTATAATAAATGTTTCTACAGTATATCAACATATTTTTCACCTGCTAAATATTATTACATAAAATGTCTTCAACCAAGTCCATTAATGGATATGTAAAACGGAGTACAGCACAATCCAGAGCTTCCTTGTATAACCTGTTTTGAGGGGATTAAGGTGCATATTTTTGATAGGAGCCTGCTTCAACTTTCTGAAATCAGTCTTAGCAGTCAGTTCAATAGGAAAAGCGGTGAAGTACCCAATCCTACCACCATAGATTTACACTGACCCAGGTTGGGGTACCCATCCCAGTACGCCAATGTTACTGTATTTGATTTTCCGTAGATGTAAATAAAGTGGCATTGTTGATGCAATAATTACTTTGGGTGAACATGCACAGTAGGGTGCCCTACTGTTTTGCAAGAACATTAACAGCACACATGCATGGCCTACATACCTATCCAGTATTAATTTTGCACTCATTGTTAAGCTTTCATTTAATTATTATTTTGTGTCATGCCCCAGCCAGGGTTCAAACCAAGGCCAGTAGTGCAGCACTCCAGCACCTAAACCACTAGACCACCACTAGACCACTGGAGCTTAAAAGTAGTGGCTTCATTTGGAATTATATCCCATCCACCACCACCAACTCCATCTCGTGATCACATAGCTAGATACCATATACACAAACACCTCACACCCAAACACAAGCAACTAAGTGCTAGAGACGGATACTTGTAATCTGGGGCACATAACAGATCCAACAATGAAACTAGCCAACGTAACACCGATATTAAAAAAATGCAGCAAATCCCTACCCAGTAACTATCGTCCAATTAGCTTAACCTCAGTTGTATGTAAAATGCTAGAAACACTCATAAGAGACAGACTCGTAAATCACTTAGAGGAAAATAACATACTTAAAGATACTCAACACAGCTTTCGTAAAAAACGTTCCTGTTTAACAAACCTCTTAGACTTCGTCCAAGATATCCTCAACCTCTACGATGAGAGTAATCTGTAGATATCATATACCTTGATTTTCAAAAGACCTTTGGCAATGTTCCCCACAAACGTTTACTGCTAAAACCAAAAGCACAGAGAATACAAGATGGTGTGTTGAAATGGATAGAAAATTGGCTCAGCGACAGAAAGCAAAGAGTAGTCATAAACGGTAGGGCATCTAAATGGACCAATGTAAGTAGTGGGGTACCCCAGGGATCCCTACTAGGAACAATTATCTTTCTAATTTACATCAACAACATAGATGAGGGTCTCACCTGTACAATCTCAAAATTTGCTGACGATACAAAAATTGCAAATAGTGTACTCTCAAAAGAACAAGTTGACGATATGCAACACAATCTAGATAAGTTGTCATGTTGGGCCCAAATTTGGCAAATGAGTTTCAATGCGGAAAAATGTAAAGTACTACATATCGAATACCAAAATGAGAAAGCAAACTATTCGATGAATGCCACTCAGCTTAAGAATGTAAACAGAGAAACCAATCTGGGAGTAACAATATCGAGCAACCTAAAACCGAGTCAACAATGTTCAGAAGTTGTTAAGATGGTAAACAAAATAATTGGCTTTATAGGCAGGTCATTTGAGCATCAATCCAAAGAAGTTATCCTAACCCCTTACAATTCCTTAGTCCGCCCTCTTCTGGAATACTGCGTTCAATCCGGGTGCCCCTATTACCAAAAAGATATAGACAAGCTAGAACGAGTTCAACGTAGAGTTACCAAAATTATACCTAGCCTAAAGAACAAACCGTACAAGGAGTGTCTTAGAGAATTAAATCAATTTCCTTTAACCCAGCGCAGATTAAGAGGCGACTTAATTCAAGTGTTCAAAATCATCAAAGGCATCGACAATATGAGCTGTAGTAAGCACTTCACTATCAACCAATCTAATTACACGTGAGGAAACGGTTGCAAAATTATTGGTAAATCTTTTAACTCACACGAATCTAAGAATTTCTTCCCCGAGACGATATAGACTGCAGCACCGTAGATTCATTTAAACTTCGCCAAGACAAATATCTTGCATCAAACCCGCGACTGACTGCGTTTGTAGATGAATATCTTTATTTTATCCCCCCCTCAGTTACTAACCCATCTGTCCCCTACAAACTTCCTAATCCTGTCACGGACATTAGTTCCTTTTCCAATGTTCCCTTACCTACTCTAAACCACTGTTTGGACACTTGATCCTCAGTGTTTTGGAGGACAAGCAGCCTAGAAGGGTCACTAGATCTGTTGTTGCTTGATGTCCTTTGTACTCCTTCGTACCTGTTTACAACTGACGCTATACCATCATCATCTACTCCTCGGTCCAGCTCTCAGGATAATCTCATCTGCTTATTACTCTTCAATATTCATGCTCCCAGAATAACTTCACCCGTTTTCAGCTTACACTATTATGTATTCAGTGTTTCAACGCGTCTTGCCCCTTTACAGTTAACACAATAGTTGTGTATTGTTACAGCTCCCACAATAATTTCACCTGTTAACAGTTTACACCATGCATATTCTTCATTACAGCTCACACAATCAACTTAACTACTTTAAGGTACACAACATCTAACAGGCTCAGTCATTCTTTGTTACATCTACCACAACGACCATCTTGCCCGCATATATTGGACACCACATTCACTCCTGATTACAGGTGCCTAGATCATCTCACCTGTTTACAGTTGGGACCATATCTGTTTCTGGTACATAGTCTGGTACACTTTGTGCCTCTGAGACCCGCTGGACAGATACAGTGGCCGGTGATCGGGTGACACAAAGATGACCCAGCACACCGACAAACCTCCTCACACCCAGACCCCCACTGACCATCATCACAAACTGCAGGGGTATAGTAACTTGCACATGTGTTCTTCAAATTTGTATCTTATAATTTAGTGGATATAGTTAGCAAGTAATTCAACCATGAATACAACACAAGTCTTATATAAATAAATATATTGTTCAGGATATGAGTACTATAATATTTATACATGTATCTCATGCCAGGCGCAAACCTATGCACATATATATATATATATATATATATATATATATATATATATATATATATATATATATATATATATATATATACAGTATATATATATATATATACCGGTATATATATATATATATATATATATATATATATATATATATATATATATATATATATATTCATAAACAATCAAAACATTATATTTGTTGATATCTTTGATATAGAACTTACCACACTTAGTCCTTCAATAACTCTTACAATAAGATAATTGATGGGCCATAATGATAATCGGTACCTTTCGAGAGAGTCAATAACTGAACTACTACGAAGATTTAGTATCAATATATGTTGCAAATTATTAATATTTCATCCACTAATATGACACCGAGGCATAGAAGTTTCATATCGTATCGGGAATCTGTTGCTAAGGGATTCAGTTTGCCGACTATATTTTGTGACATTTGGTCATACGGCCCATGATATAATTGAACCATTGTAGTTATGAAACTGAATAAGAGTAAGGCATACATTGTTGACACTGTTGTCCCTGTCGACCTGGTGGACAGTAGCAGGAGCCTGATACATGGTCACACGGCTGGTCCGGCCCACAGCTACATCGGCCCTCACAACCAACACCATAACGACCAAGTGCACAAGCTGAAGAACAGACAGGTTACTGGCATATATGAAAGCGCTTCTTTCTCTTGTCTATTCATCATTCACATTTGATCTGAGCTTTAGCCATATTTCGAATTAATGTTCCATTTCATCCAAAAAATATCAAGGATTATTGTTTTACAATTTATTGTACACATATACAGGTATCATATACTAAATATAATACTAAATCACATTCAACTTACAATAGAAATAATATGTATACTGTACTTACTGATTTGACATTTGTTCCCTGTAAAGCCAGCTTGACACTGACACTCTCCTGTGGTGGGGTGACAACCTGTGCTGTGTTCACAGTCACATACTTGCTCACAACCAACACCCCAAAACCCTGTAACAGGGAAGACATTATTGTTCGAGTATAGTCATCTCAAACAACAGGGTATTATATACTGTATATTCCTTAGCAAATATTACCAAAAATCATGCTAATTATTAGACAATGAAAACATTATTGTAACCTTGAAAGCAGGGCTTATGGCAGCGATGGCCTCTCCAACCAGGAAAACATTTGCATATGCCAGTAACTGTATCACAAGTGCTTCCATGTTGACACCGACACTTCATGGCACACCCTGGGCCGTACTTCCCTGAGATGCATCCTGAAATGGAAGATCTTTTAGGAACTACAAATATTTGTTCTGTACTACTAAGAACTATTATCAACAATTATTTATTTTTTTTCAAAATGTAAGACTGGTTATTATTAAAACTTTAACCTGTTTCACAGTGTGTGCCAGAGTATCCAGGAGGACACACACAGGCACCAGAGTCATGTAGGCATGTGGCACCATTTTGACACAAACAAGTGTGCTGACATCCATTTCCATACATTCCCTGGGGACATCTATCCTGACAGGTGGCACCAGTATATCCTGGGGGACAAACACAGGCCCCTGACACACGATCACATGTGCCACCATTATAGCACAAGCACACATGCTGACAGTTGCTGCCCCACCGATTCTCAGAACAAGCTGAAAAATATTAATAGTCAGTAACGGTACCGTAATTAGTAATTATTATCGTAAATGTGATCTTAGTTGTCGGTAGTTTATTCAAATTCACTGTTATATATTTAAACACAATTACCAAGACCCACTCTTAGAACAATGATGTCCATGCTTTCCTGGTGGACAGACACAAGTGCCTGTAGTTGGGTGACAGGTGGCTCCGGTGTCACAGCTACACTGGTGGCGACATTCTAGGCCCCAGAATCCATCAGGACATGGACGAGAGCAGAAGGTACCTCGCCACCCTCACATGGAGAAAAATTACGAATGATGAGAAACATTATCTAAAAGCATATTTCCAAAATAAAACCCTCTCACAAAATATATATTATTTTGTACTTCAAGTGTCAAGCTGTCTCGTCAAACTCAATAACTGAATACATGACGTGTAATGCCATATTCAAGCTTATTCTGTTTACAAAAAAAATACTAGGAGTTATTTATGTTTGTTATTGAAAGGTTCTTAGGCCTACCAGGTTTGCAGGTGCAGGAACCCGAGATGTGGTCACACGTGGCATCGTTGTCACAGTTGCAGGTCATGGCACACCTGGACCCATACTGACCAGTTGCACATGCTGAGAGATGTTCAGAAACACACACAAATATTCAGAAATGTTAATAAGTAACGGAGAAAATACAAGGTTCAGTATGTGGCTCATCACTAAAAACATAAAGTAGCCTTGAGTAGCTAATTGTAAAAAATTGTTGCAGGAGTTATTTTACTTTCTAGTAATTTCAATTGTTTATCTATCTATTCCTTCGTTTCTGAAGCCAATACTTGAGCTAAAAGAAGGGATTTCTTTGATTGGCAACAATAACAAAATGTTTAAAGTGTAGTGACAAGTTAAGCATAATTATGGTAAATTAGTGTTCAATGACCATTTAGTGAAGCAGAAAGAATATAACAAAGTACAACTAGCTTTTCACACCTTTTTATTCTCTCAATGTATTTATTCTTTGATTTGTTGTTATGTATGTGACAAATGTACAGTGCAATACTACAGTGTAATATTCAATAACCTTATAATAGGTGACTCAGAGGTCTGTGGTGTCATAAAGTTGTCATAATGGTCAATGATTAGTTAATTCCGGTGAATGAACTAGACAGCATCATCAGATCATATAGTAATATTCTTTAACTGAAAACCTTTGACTCCCTTTTTATATGAAACGTCACTCGTCTATTCGAAATAATTTATATTTAATTGCATTTATATGAGACATCAACATATTTTTATGTTTTGCTAAATATAATTCAGAAGTTATTCCCGATGAAAGTATATCCTAATATGTCATAATATTATCGTATTGTTGTGCCAGATCTTCAGGATTTCCTCACAGTAGAACTATGACACCAAGGGACACAGTGGGTAAAATCAACAATCAGGGTACTCCTGACATCGACAGTAAAGGATGTGCACACAGCATATTTTGCAAAGAATTACAACCAAAGCTCCTCACAAAGTAGCTGTAGCCAAGGTGGATATTTGAGACAGTTCAGGTCCGACCAACATCTTCGGTAAAGGAGGTCCTCGAAAGGTACTGCAAGTTAGAGGATCTCATTGAATAGGACAAGGAGGAAGAAGAGCCCAGAGCCACTCCAGAAACTGCACTAATAATTAACCTTAGGCTGGAGCCTCAGCGATACCTGATTGACAAGCTGAGATGTCACCCAACCCCTCTGAGAAGGATGCACCACCCATCACTCTCCCCAACTCTGGTGGGATCCCTGCCCTCTTAACCCAGCATCTCCGGGCAATGAATATTTGCTAATGAATTAGAATAAAAGGACAAGTTTGAGGAACTGCCCATGTAGGTGATTGGTCCAACCTGTTTCAAGAAGAAGGTTACTTGATCCGGGATGGGGCCATATAAACCTCAGATCCACCCTTGGAGCGACCCCAGACCTGAACCGAGCTTCCCGCCATTCTGCCCACACCCTCTCCTTTCCTGCCTTCTACACTAGCAGCTATCCCTTGAGAGGAAATGGATTTTAGCAGTTGAGACCGAATCGCTGAACAGAACTGGCGACACACAAACTTATTCCCCAGAGAGGAAAATAGACACATCTGGTGCTAAAAACTATAATTCTGAAAATGAAATTGTGACTACCTCTAGCCTGCCACAGCCGCTGACAGATTCAACTCTATTGTCAAAATGCCCTAAGCTGGAGGAACTACAATCCTTGCTCACAGTAGACACCAGTGTATAAGAATATTTCGAGCAAGTCAATCCGAAATGGAATGGGAAGTTTCTCCACATCCTCAGAGCCTGAAGAAGAGACTCACAGATGAAGCAACCAGTCCAAGAAGTGGCTGCATCTCCCCCTCATGTTTCTTAAATGGCCAGTTTCTGAAGTAGCAGTGCCCTCCCCCATGTTCCTGAAGTAGTAGTGATCCCCCTTATTCTTGAAGAAGACTAGAGACGAGGTCCCTGCCTCTCTAACTAAACCCCTTGTTCCCCGATGGGATCCTGAAGTGGCTAGTTCTTGTAGCAGCACCCTCCCTCCTGGTTTCCTGAAGCCACAGTAGTACCCTTTGTTCACGAAGAAGGCTAGACACAAGCTCTCTAATTATAATCCTTTGTTCCTGAAGTAACAGCGCTCTCCCTCCTGGGTCCTAAAGTCGCTGTACCCCCTTTTCTCCTGAAGAAGAATAGACATGAGCTCCCAACTTCTATAACCATGTCCTATGTGACTTCCCCACACCACGCACCTGACCTGGGCACTGCACATGGACCATGACTCCCCACGTTAACTAGAACGTTCCACGTGGACCATGACTTCCCACGTTAACTAGAACGTTCCACGTGGACCATGACTCCCCACGTTAACTAGAACGTTCCACGTGGACCATGACTTCCCACGTTAACTAGAACGTTCCACGTGGACCATGACTCCCCACGTTAACTAGAACGTTCCACGTGGACCATGACTTCCCACGTTAACTAGAACGTTCCACGTGGACTAGGACATTACATTACATGAACCGCTCGAGGCTTGTGTTTGTGAAACTTGCATAAGTATCTGTACTATATATTCATTGATTGTCTATGCATATAAACAATATTTCTTGTAGATTGCTTAAGTTAATTACACAAGTTAAGTGCCCTATTGATATTGGCACTTCACGTATTTATAGATTACTATTTGAAATCGTAAAGAAATATTGTTTTACCCATATCAATAAGGCTATATCAATCAATTGTTAACTTTCTCTGATCACGTAATAGATTCTAAGTGAATATATACACCCTGTGAGAAGGAGCACTTAATTGATAACAATTCACATATTGTTTAACCCCTTCAGACTCATATGACACAGAGGTTGCCAGTTTAGCAATAAGAAATAGAGTTCTCTCACTCTCATAATAACCTCTCCAAAATTAGTTTTCTGCCCACAGCTAACTCAAAGACAACTGCAGAAGTTGAAGTAAATAAACTAAAGGTTTCTAAATATCCCTGATGGTAACAAAGGCTTTAAAGTAGCCATAATCGGCTCAAAATCGCGTCATATGTCGGAGGGGGTTAATCAGACCAATGATGAGGCTATATGTGAAACGTCAATAAAGTGCTCCTCCTCACATGGTGTTTATAGAAATTCGGTCTGCAATTCTAAGTTCATCTTTATCAACATATTCAAAGTGTCTGCGTTGAGTGAAGCGACTCTATTTATCATGGACATTGATATTGAACGTACTATAATGCATGTTCATGTTGATGCAATCAAAAGAAAACATTTTCTAACACATACTTCAAGATACATCAAGTTGTTTCATTAAAACATTATATAATGATGTGGGGTAAAGGAATACCTTGAATTGACAGTACAGTACAAATCTCTTGAGTTACGTATATAATACTACATACTTTGGTTACAGTGAGGCCCTCGCCATCCCGGAGCACAGACACACTCTCCAGTGACTTTGTGACAGCCTCCACTGTTATCACACTGACACAGGTTGACACAATCCATCCCGTACCGACCCAGAGGACATGGTTGACCACACAGCTGACCTGTCCACCCGGCCAAACACTCACACCTGGAAATAATGGAGAGTTAAGACGGTGCCACACACGCGATTTTTCCGTCAAATGCTATGGGCAATTGTAGTGTGACGGCTTCAAAATATAAGTTCCATAAGAATTAACTACCTAACATAATCTACATTTGATTTAATTTCCTATTCCAATACGAAAGAACCTCAAAATAGGACGAGAGAAAAAACATGCTCGTCGAAAATTGCCGGAATTAGCGATCGTGTGACACCAACTTAATTTAGGAAAGAATATACACACTCCCGTTAATATTTGAACGAAAAACTTATACCTACATGACAGAACAAGATTTGTAAGGACACAATTGGTTTGATTGCCTCTGTAGTCCAGAGGCATTCAAAACTTTCGTATCCTTACAATAACACATTTTGTTCCATCATGTGGTTATTATTTCTGTTACAATGTCAGTTTTAGGCAGTGTGGGTTATATTCTACCTATCATTAACCGATTATATTCAGCTTAAGAAGGATTCATGGGAGTCATAGGTTAAACTTAATGTGTACCCCACTGATACCAAGTAACACTTCCTAAGCTTAATAACATCGTCCAATGTTAGCCAGAATATGAGACAAATAGCGTCATCGCATTCAAGGGATAATTCAATGAGTGGTGTACCTTTGCTACTGTTTTATTTTTTCAACACCATTATTTACTGTTATAAATGTCCATTTTGGTAAAACAACATAGTAAGATACTGTCCATACTTGAAGTTATATATTGTATTGAATATGTGAATATATTATAGTTCATGCTTAAATTTATCTAATGTAAGGAATATATCGATGCTATGCGCTGAATACATTGATTTTTTTTTGTTCTATGTGGATGAGGGGGACAAAAGGCAAAACTACCTGTGACGAGTGCCTCCCCCATAGTTGAAAGAGTGACGGTCAAAATCAAGGAGCAGTCGAGCCACAATGCCTGGACACGCGGAGTTTAAAGCATCAAAGGATAAGGGAAAGATGGATTCAGGGAGAGAGTTCCAGAGCTCAGCTGTTGAATAGAAGAAAGATTGGGAGTATCGTTTCACTCTAGAGTTGGAGAGTTGCACAGAGTAGGGGTGGGATTGTGTTGCAAGACGGGTACTATATACCCTACGTAGAGGAGGTGGTATACACTGAGAGAGCTCTAAGAAACATTGATTATTGTAGTAGCGATAGAATAGCGAGAGAGATGCACATTTTCCTTGCAGTACGTAATTTAAAGCTGTATGTATGTGTATGTATATACTTAGGCACACATATAAATATTGTATATATATATATATATATATATATATATATATATATATATATATATATATATATATATATATATATATAATATTAATTAACACACATCTAGGTCGTCCGGGGAGAAGACCCAGAGACCAAGGATCACCAAGGACCTCCAGCACTCCCCTTGTCTCAGATCTCAGAGAGAGGTTCAGGTCTCAGCAGGTAGACATGCAGCGGAGCACACCACAATGCCCGCCCACCTCACATCCGGGTATGGCCCTTCATATACACCGGCTCCCCAGGCTAGTCACCTGACGGACAATTATCAAGTCCAACTGGTGCCTGAGCCTCTCTTCCAACGACCGCGCAATCACTCATCTATTCACAAGCTCTCAGTTGGAAGGACCATATTACCAGTTTTGCTAAGGTAGCCTCCCAGAAGCTGGGTGTGCTCAACCGCCTTAGGAGGTTCTTTACCCCTGCACAGCTTCTTGCTCTGTACAGGAGCATAATGTGTCCTTGTATTGAGTATTGTTCACATGTGTGGGGAGGTTCCTCTCACACCGCTCTCCTAGACAAAATTGAATGGAAGGCCTTTCGTATCATTAACTCCCATCCACTCACCAACTCTCTGCAATCTCTCTCTCTTCGCCGCAATGTTGCATCTCTCTCGCTATTCTATCACTACTATAATAATCAGTGTTCCTCAGAGCTTTCCCAGTGTATACCACCTCCCTTACGTAGGACACGTGGTACCCGTCTTGCAATACAATCCCACCCCTACTCTGTGCAACTCTCCAACCCGAGAGTGAAACGTTACTCTCGGACATTCTTCTATTCAACAGCTGAACTCTGGAACTCTCTCACAGAATCAGTCTTTCCCTCTTCCTATGACTTAAATTGCTTCAAACTCCGCGTGTCCAGGCATTTTGGCTCGAACGTCCCTTAATTTTGGCCCTGTCACTCTTTCAACTATGGAGGAGGCACTCGCTATAGGCAGTTCTGCCTTTTGCCTCCCTCACTCACATAGAAAAGAAAAAAAAGCGTTGTTCATTCATTCCTATTTATTACCACTTCTCTTGCCTGTTCTACAGTCATCTCTCTATCTTCCAACGCTTGTACTACACAACCTCTCCATCTCAACGGAGGTCTTCCCACCCCTCTACCTCACCTTGTGCTTGACTTATTTATATATGATTTATATAATTATTCTACTTTACATGTACAGAATATATTGTTTTCATGACATTAACATGGTAAAATCAAACATAAAACTACTTTGGTATCTATTACCAAAGAGCAATGAATAGATTAATACAGTTCTAACCTTCCAGTGACGTGGTGACACGAAGCCCCGTTAAGACATTTACAAGTGTCGGTACAGTTGACTCCAAACCTTCCAGTCGGGCACCGAGACTCACAAGTTTGACCCTGAAAGAAAGAATTGTCAGTCAGTAGCCACCCCTTACTTACACAAGGGGTAGGGACGATCAGCAAGAGACACAAGAAAGGATAATAGGTGACAGGAGAAGAACACATATAACAGTTCGCCCACAAAAAGTAAGCACACAAACATTCAGAAGCACCAACAACTCATCAGCCCCCGAAATCAATGGCTTCACCTCAGAGGAGACAGAAAGTATACCGGTATATTTACTGTAATCTGTATCCTATAGTTAACATTTCTTTTAATGACATGGGAGATTGTTTTCTTGAGAAATATACTCACGCAATTCATGAATGTTAGTGTTCGCTATCATTAAATTAATATGTTACCATCTAGGCCAAAAGTCCAGTTAAACCTCACTCCCTGTTGTATTGTTCTCTACTTTCAAAACAAGACTAATGGTTAAGACAAATGTTAATTTGATATGTATGCGTAGTTTAGATCTGCCATTGATTAATTGTTTTTGTTATTTTACAATCAAAGGAATCAATTATTAATCTGTAATAGTGAAGGTGTTACGAGACATTTAATGGCTTCAAAACAATTACATAATACTTTACAAAGGAAGACAAAGGCGGACAAGCAACAACATACCTATTGATCCTTACTAGGCTACTTGTATTAAACAAAACAAAAATGTCATAGCAATCTACACAGGGTATTTCGGCCAGGCAGCCTAGGGAATGACTAATACCAAAAGGCTTCAAGCTCGAGGAAGATAGTGGTCCAGAAAGCAAATATATACAGTAGTACTATGAACAATACTGAATACGGTCTCATTACTCTGGCACAAACGCATTTAGTCGGGGATTCGTGGCAATATAATTGGCAAGGTGATTTTTAATGTTTTTGGACTGTATGTCACTCTACAACATTTCGTTAGTTGAGACTGACCACGACCCCTGGAGTACAGCGACACTGGCCGTTGATAGGGTTGCACAACGCTCCATTCTGGCACTGGCACCGCTCACGACAGCTCTCACCCCACTCTCCATCACCACAAGCTAAAAAGGAGGTAAGCTGTTAGTTGTGGCACTAATATAGTTGTTCAATCTGATACAGAAGATTTTTAACTCACTCTGGTTTGCCACAGGCAAATCAAGAACATAGATGGCATTGATATCGTTTTTAAGAACAAAAAGTAACATGTTCGTGCTCGATTGGTTTAATACTTTCAACTAAAGGGATCAGTATTCATTTATGATAGCTCATATGTGCCTGTGTGTATCGCATTTCAGTTTTCCAGGGAGCAGGAACATTGATCTGAAGGAGACATCGCTACAATACCCTGTAGATGTAATGAAACAAAAGTATGACATATTTATGGCCCTATGGTTCAACACATATTAGTTTTCTCTTTTGAATTGTATTTGGATTCAAATTAAAAATTAAGTTTGCAGTATGCCCCGGGGCAGAGCAAATTATCGCATACCTCCAGATAAACCTTGGAAAGTAGTAATTTTGAAGCTTGATTAAGGGTGACTTCAAGTAGCCAGACGGACAAATATGAGTGTTATAAAGAGGACAAAGAACGGAATGTGATAATGAAAGATAACTATATTATATGTTATACTCGGTTTCATTTCATCTGACGATTTATCAGTTATTTTGCAGATTTTGTAGTGAACATGGGTGCTCATTATATAAACTTGGTCTTAATTTGATGCAGAGACATAGTGGTTTCATATTTTTCCACTAAGTATCGATAAATTAGCTGCTAAGGGACTCAATTTACCTCAGATAAATTTAAACAGAGTATTGTTAAATAAATAACGTAGCTTCAAATTTCAAATACTAACCAGCCTCACAGCTTGCACCACAACAAATACTTTATTATTGTTTTTATTCTGGCTATCATTAGGCAATTTTTTGCAGGTTGGAGAGAGCATTTTATAAAACAATAGTGTACAAAATATCAAATTACACTTTTTAACTCCTACTTCATAGTAAGCAGCCTGAAATTATATAGTGATAACCTGAATAAAGTACAATAATCGTTTACCAATACTGAAAGGTTAATCTGAGTTCTGACACATTGACCACTATCAGTGTGTAGAAAGTAGAGTGCGGCCCAATGTTAAAAATTTGGGTGTTGTTTTATGTACAATTTGTTCATTCTAAAAGGTACCTCTCTATCGGGATTAAAATGGGTTTATGGCTGAGAATTTATGCAGCCGCCCTAAATTCGCTTCTTCTCATGACGGCCACCATTATGTTTTAATGCGAAATCTTTATGATTTTAATGTCTCCGATGAAGAATTACAGGTGGTCGTATACAGGAAGTGGAATAAAGCTGTGGCACGTTCAGTGTTTTGACATTTGTAACCCACCAGCCCATTTTGCCCAGGCTAGGAAAATACATTTAAAATTAACGTATATGAACCTTTGACAACAGTAAACACTTGAAGCTGTGGATGTATGACAGGCCATAAACTTCTCAATGTTTCCTGCCACTTGATCAGTAATAGGTAAATATGGTTTATTTGAAGTTACTAATGGTGGATACAAGATTTAAGTTAAGATAATTTGAACAATTCTTGCCCTCAGATTGAGAAATAAGCAAACACCATCTTCTTCACACACACACACACACACACACACACACACACACACACACACACACACACACACACACACACACACACACACACACACACACCATTAATGTGATTTAGTGTTTCCTAAAATTATACAGACAGATTATAATTTGTTTTTCATTGATCTGCGAACTCACGTGTGTCGCAATTTGTTCCAGTTAAGCCAGGTGGACAGTTGGTGCCACACAACCCTGTAGCAGGGTGACAAGCTGCCTCGCTATCACACTGGCACTCATGTAGGCATCCAACACCCCAACGACCTCTTGGGCACTCCTGGGAACAGTCCTCACCAACATACCCAGGCGCACACTCACACACTCCACTCTGAAAACAAAAAATAATATTAATAATAATAATAAATACTACTGATACTATTACTACTACTACTACTACTACTACTACTAATAATAATAATAATAATAATAATAATAATATTAATAATAATAATAATAATAATGATAACAATAACAACTACTAAATAGGATTTGATATACTGTCGGTAATCCAACTACTATTGTGTTAATTTATGTAGTTAATTTATGAATACAAATTTTTAGCAATGATATGGCCACACTGCAATTTGCACACTTCATAAACTATAAGTGAACAAGATTAATGAACATGATCCAACCATGAGTATTCTGGCCTTCCACTTTGCCATGACATTAAGTTGATCCTTGTAGAGGCTATAATATGAGCAGGTTTGATCAGCAGGATGAAGGCCATATGACCATTAATTGCAGATGCTATTCGTGGATCAAGGTACTTACTGTAAATATTTGTATATAATCTCAGGTCTAATATATTGTTGCAGAAGTGATATTTCATGATTCTAGGAAGTAACTTTATATAATAAGTTTTCTATATAACTATAAGGCTGATAGCAGGACTAAAGGGCAAAGGTTATTGATGTCATACACGTTGTAAGACTATACAATAAATTCACTCACTGGGACCCTATGCCGTGATTGTTCGTAGCTGCACTCACCCTCCGACTCTATTCTCGAGGGCTTTTCCATGAGGGTTCCCATGCCACGATTGGGCTTGTCTCAAGTTGTTCCCGACATGAACGCTCGACTTTCCTCAGCCTTGAGTCACGTCGTCTTCCCTGAGATCTCCTTCGCTCAGGTTTATCACCCACCAAAAGCATCATCTATGTAGGGTTGAACTTAGGGAGGCGGGTCATGCACTCGTATAGCCGAAGCTGGAGCTCACTGACTATGAACCCAATATGCCTCAAAACAGTTTCAGAGAGTAGATGCTGGTTTGATATGTGGTCATACCAGTGGTGCCCTACGAATTTGTGTAGACACATTGCGCTGAGAGTGTTGATGCATCTCTCCAAATTACGGTTGTCTGTATATGTCTCAGAACCATATAACAAGACGGAGGCACCAGTGTTTTCAAGATACACATCTTAATCCTGTACAAGGATCGACATTGTAACATACTCTAATTGAGACAATCCATAGCCCTACATGCAAGGCCAAGACCATGAACAACATCATGGCCTGTCCCACCACTGATATGAATTTATCCAAGATTTTTATTTTCTCATCATATGATTGTACAGACTGCACTGCTTCATCCAACAATCCACCAACATTTAGAACTTTAGTATTAGTCCAAAAGACCTTTAACCCAAGAGCTCAGACTCCTCAAGTAGGTCCTCGAAAGCTAATGTCAGAATCTCTAGTGCCTCCGATAGGATCATTGCATCATCAGCAAAGTCACGATCAATGCTCCGTATTGACTACGACTCATGGTCCAGCCCAGTAACCAGTCCACACAAGGGTTGAAAAGTGAGAGTGCAAGCACACATCCTCATCTCACTCCTGAGTTCACAGGGAACAAATGAAAGGCCTACCTACCACACTTGACAGCACTCTCTGTTTCTGTGTAAAGTCTAGATGCCAGATCAATTATTGCTGCAGAGTTTTTTTTCTTCTATATTCCAACTACTCCCTCTCAGGCATAGGCTGAGAGCCTGTACATTCAACCGTACATTGAACATCGAAGCCCGCGAGGTCTCGTTCCAGTCTAGGAAGTGAGACATGTGAATCACCTTGGGATACAACCAGCCCTCGATATCTTGCCTTCATAAGATGCACGGTTGCCCACCCATGGCTTGAAGCAGCCCCATCTCTGAAGCTGCTTCTCTTCAGCTCTTCTCTGTCTCACCACCTAGACTCAGATCCTCACTCTCAGATCACCACCTATTGAGTAATTAACTCACTAGGCATTGCCCCTCTGTAGCATGTTTTGAATATGGGAATATTCATACAATGCTATTTAATCAATGAACAATGAGGGTATTTTTTTGGCGTTTTGGTGGGCTTTGTGGTAATGCACTGACACTACGTACAGCACAAATTCCATCCCAATAATATCTTCCCATTGATACATCAGGATTCGAACACTGGACCATTGGATTAGTCCAGTGGCATGATCACTCCACCACACCTCCCCTAAACCTCTCACAGTGTTTTCCAATGCACTGAGTCAAATGCCTTTGAGCTCCATCCTAAAAGTAACTTAATGAAACACCCAGTCCCATGCATTTTTCATATTTGTTATTTTTTAATATTAAACAAACCGGTGCGGCCCAGGGTGATCTTTGTGGCCTACCAACTTTGCCTCACATACTAAGCTATCCGGCGTATATAATTGAGACCCTTATGAGCCTTTTGGAATGCATGCAATTATTTGAATAAGGAGAGAATAGCCATCGGCATGTGGATGAACGTAGCAAAAGTAGGCGTCGGCCAATTGCCAACCCTGGGGCTGGATGGGTTAAGATCGACTGCAAGTAGGGGCGCCCCTCTCAAAGTTCACGGGCATTCCACAAGGACCCGGAACACATGAATTTGGACAATCAATTATTGAGTGTGCAACCAGAAAGCTCATGGCTCTTACCTTTTAGTAGGTGACCCCAGATTCGCTTTAGTATATAAAAAGCATATATCTTGCTAGGTACCCAGAGCAGTGCAACACCTTGGTATTTATTGCAGCCTGCATGTAATCCATAGATTCAGAAAAGTCATAGATACAAGGAGCCTTCCCACCCTTCAGCTTATCCACAGCCTCCTTTACCTCAGCAAGGGAGAAAGGTTCTACTCTGATTGGTGGATCACGAACTGATGGCTCTTCATTAATTTGTTGAATGTATCTACCTGGGAGGAGCAACCATGTACAATTCCTGAAAATACTTAACCCAGCATGCCCTGCACTCAATATTATCTGATGTGACAATGCCCTTTATCACTCAAATTGAGTTAACCTGGAGTGTAGATTTAAAGAAAAGATATAAGGGCTCAGTAGCAGGTCACAGGTCATTTGCAAAGAAATTACCGTCAACCTCCCTAGCAATCTCCTGGCATACCTCACGTTATCTCTCCACATGAAAACACTTTATCTATGGGACAATGTTTTGTGCTGGAATTGGTTTCCAGTCAGACTGGCAGCACAACTCTATCTGTGGTGTTCAGTGTTTCGCTCGATATAAAGCCCTTCTTTTAACTTGTCTTAACTCCCAACATGTTTACAGCTGCCACAAGTGCCTCACATTTGAAGCTATCCCACAATTCCATAGAATCCTCCAGGGAATCAAGTACTACAAACATATTTAAGACAATCACTGCATACTCCCTTGCACAATCCTCATCTTTGAACTTCTCAACATGAACATCTTGGGTATAACATTGATATTTTTCTGGTTTTGAGACGCAGCATTACGGTAACAATAACAAGCCTGTGGTATGTAGCAAAGAACTCAATACTCCTGTGCATCATACAGTTCTGTTAGATTCTCCAACGAGTGTCTATGAGGACGTGATCAATCTCTTTCATAGAATTGCCAGCATTGGAAAACCTAGTCAAGCGATATATGTTTGGTGTGTGGAACTAGGATCTCGTAATTCTCAACTTCTAGGAACTTGCATTCCTATTACAAGAGCCATGAGTACCTACACAGTTGTCATAGCCAAATCTGTAAGTGCCAGTAACTGCATTAAAGTCACCAAGGAGCTGAGAGTGTCCCGAACGTGGCATTGGTCCACAATAGAGTCGAATTTAGCATACAACAGCTCCTTGTCATTTAAATCATTTCACTCATTAGGAGCATACACTGCAATAAGAGATAAAAATCTAAGGTAGGATTATGTTTTGTATATATTTAAACAAACACATTAAATATTTTATTATCCTCTTGATATCAGACCATGAATAGCTGCGGATATCCCTCCAAGTTCCATTAGTTTCACCATGCAATCTCTCCATGCAAATAAACCTGTGCCTGTTGAGGTCGACATAAACTGCCAACTGTATTCTTGATTAAAGAGCAGGCATTCCAAAAAGATCCATAGCAAATATATGTGATCACTGGTTGGGCATGAATGTGATTGCTTGTCTCTCTGACCACTTTGCATATTGATAACACTTGCATCAGTATAATATGAGGAAAATCCTAGCCAAGCATTATGGACAGAGTAGTAGCTAATTTATTAGCAGAGAAAACTTATGAATAAGTGCTAGTTTCTCGTAACAATTCTGATTTCTAATGGATAGAAACTCGTCCAAAGAAAAATAATGATGTTGGATTAACTTAAAAGTAAGCACACCAAACCTGTATCAAATGGTGAAACATGAATCTGTACTATGATATTTAGTGTGTTTATCAGTACCTCAGCATGACAGTGAGCTGTGGAGTGTTGTTGACACTGGCACTGATGGCGACAGTTGGGGCCCCAGGTCAGGTGAGGGCAGGGCATGTTACACTTGGGACCAAACCGCCCTGGGTCACACTCACAGAACCCAAACAGTCTGTTGCAGCGCATGTTGGGGCAAATCATTGGGCACCGATGGTCGCAGTCTTTACCATAGTAACCTTTAGGGGTCAGAAGGAGACATGATAACCCTGATTTACATTCATAAGTATCTATACTATTATAAACAATATGAGATCCAATCAACACATTTAACTGCAATACATGATGTGTAAAACTATACTAAGCCGTATTATGTCTTAGTATAGTTTTACATATCATGTAAAACAGTGTTCTTCTTAAATATTGCAATATTATGACAAATTTAACTGTTATATTCACTATCGTAGAAACATAAAGCATCTTCAAATTATTATAGTTGTCAACATTTTGATAACTATATGATTAGCATAATATCAATTATGTAATGATAACTCTGACCACGCTAAAGCATACACAAGAAACATTTCAACACTTAATAATCATAAAGTGTATGGTTGATACGATTCACCTTGTATACATTCCTGGTAACAAAGTTTCCCAGACACCCCCGTGGGACAATTGTTGTGACTAACCGTGTGGACATCCCTGACAACAGAAGTCCCCAGAAACCCTGGTGGGGCAATTGGTATTAATAACCTTATAGACATCCTTGGGGATGGAGACAGACCCAGGGGAAAGTTGATATTACTAACCTTGTAGACATCCCTTATGACGGAAGACCCCAGACACCCCCGTGGGACAATTGGTATTACTAACCTTGTAGACATCCCTGGTGACGGAGGACCCCGGACACCCCCATGGGACAACTGGTATTACTAACTTTGTGGACATCCCTGACAGCAGAGGACCCCAGACACACCCGGCGGACAGTTGATATTACTAACCTTGTGGACATCCCTGGTGATAGAGGACCCTAGACACCCGTGGGACAATTTGTTTTATTAACCTTGTAGACATCCCTCGCAACGGCGAACCCCAGACACCCGTGGGACAATTGGTATTACTAACTTTGTGGACACCCCTGACAGCAGAGGACACAAGACATACCCGGTGGACAGTTGATATTACTAACCATGTGGACATCCCTGGCGACAGAGGTCACCAGACACACCCAGGGGACAGTTGATATTACTAACCTTGTGGACATCCCTGGCAAGAGAGGTCCCCAGACACACCCGGTGGACAGTTGATATTACTAACCTTGTGGACATCCCTGGTGACAGAGGTCCCCAGACACACCCGGTGGACAGTTGATATTACTAACCTTGTGGACATCCCTGGCGACAGAGGTCACCAGACACACCCAGGGGACAGTTGATATTACTAACCTTGTGGACATCCCTGGCAACAGAGGTCCCCAGACACACACAGGGGACAGTTGATATTACTAACCTTGTGGACATCCCTGGTGACAGAGGTCACCAGACACACCCAGGGGACAGTTGATATTACTAACCTTGTGGACATCCATGGCGACAGAGGTCACCAGACACACCCAGGGGACAGTTGATATTACTAACCTTGTGGACATCCCTGGTGACATAGGTCACCAGAATCACCCGGTGGACAGGTACAGTTACCAAACACAGGGTCACACACACCACCGTTCTCACACATGCATATCTGCAACGTTATACAGTATATATATATATATATATATTTGTGTTGCAGCTTTTGCTTCATACCAAATCTCTCGTCAACTGTAATATAATAATCATAATATATCATAAAACTCTGTCATGACATTCATTTCGTTTTTAATCTCAAGGATTAAAAAGAAATGGTATATATAAGTATACTGTATATGTGAATACTTCATTGTAATAGTCTTTGACTTTGAGAGTGTTGCTTTTAAATCCTTCTCTATGAGCGACATCTTTTTCATTATATGTTAGCTTCATTTAGATGGTTTTGTGCAGTCTAATGGTACCCTATATTCATGACTGATGTCCAATAATTGATTTCGAACTGTTGTGGATTTAAGGTTGGTGAATATTATTTTAATGAGAAATATGTGAATTATAAAGATTGATGGTTGGGTTTGTGCAGTTAGGGAATCACGATTGTTAACTTCATCGATGAAAAAAGCGATTTAATTTATTCCCGCCTAGATTATATTTATGTGTGTTCACGGACGAATAATCATAATGGATGAGCATTTTTTTTTTTTTTTTTTTTTTTTTTTTCTATATTCCAACTTACTTCCTCTCGGGCATAGGCTGAGAGCCTTAACATTCACCGCTTTACAATGAACAGTGAAGCCCGTGAGGTCTTGTTCCAGTCTAGGGAGTGAGACATGTGAAGCACGTAGAGTACAACGAGCACCTGCCATCTTGCCTTCACATGAGGCACGGTGCTCACTCATGGCCCGAAACGACCCCATCTCTGAAGCCACCTCGTTCCCGTACTTCACTGTCTCACTCCCTACACTCGGACTCTCACACTTACACACACACAACGCCACCTGTTGAGCATATAACTCACCAGGCATTGCACCCCTATAGCATATTTTGAATATGGGAATATTCATACAGTGCTATTTAATCAGGGAACAATGAGGGTATTTTATTGACGTTTCGGTGGGCTTTGTGGTAATGCACTGATACTAGTACAGCACAAATTCCATCCCAATAATATCTTCCCATTGATACATCGGGATTTGAACCCGGGACCTTTGGATTACCAGGCCAGTGGCAAGACCACTCCACCACACCTCCCCTAAGAACGAGTTTCAATCGATTTATCGTATTTTCTAAATAATATTAGCAGAAATAATACCAGAGTGATGAGGCAGTGGCGTCAGCGAGGGTGACTATCACTGCAGTTTATTTATCTGCGTGACCTTCGGGTATTTCCACTGATATTTGTGTTTTGTTTGCGTCACTCAAGGATCCGATTTAACCCTTTGTGGGGCGGATTGTTTTTGGAGATAGAGCAAATTTGCGTGTTCATAGATCCAAATTTAGTCGATCTCGTGTTTGATTACATTTGGTCACTTGCCCTAGGAAGTATTACGCATTAAATAGCCTAACTAACTAACTAACTAACTAACCTAACCAAACCTAAGATGGGTAAGATGAAAGTAATTAGATTTTATAACTAACTATATTGATCGTTTCATTCGTCCTTTTTGGGAGACATTTTTGACCATTCCAAACAAATAAATAAAAACATTATTTACAAATCCACAAATGCAATTCAGCAATATTATCAAAGGCAGGGAGTGAAAACAAAATATATAATAAATCCATAGAAAAATATAATAAGGGTGTCTCTAAACTTCACAATAACATAAATGAATTATGAAAATAGAGTTTATGCAAAATATAGGTAAGACTGCTAAGGCATGGACATTTATAAATGCCCAAAATAATACATGAAAAATCGAAGTGCAGAGTGAGTCCAATTGAAGGAAAATACATTCAGTAATTACTATATTGAATCATAGGTGAGTAAATATTAAACTAAGATATCAACTACCTGTTTACAACCCAAACCAAAGAAGCCATCCGGACAAGGTAGTGAGCATGTTGGTCCAGCACGACCCTCCTGACACACACAACCTGACGCGTCACACCGGCCGGGACAGTCATCACAGGTCAGGGTGCAGTTAGGGCCAAAGTGACCCGGGACACAACCTGTCACAGAGAAAAATATCATCATAATGTCAGTATCATCAACGTTGGAGGGGCTTACTTCATCTTTTATAAATAAAAATAACATAAAGAGTGAAATAATGAGCTTTTATCCATGGTGCACGTTGGTTGGGGCTGAAGTAATCGGGAGACACATACGGTTGTTGCCAGAAAAGTAGCAATTGAGACCAGGATTTACGAAATGTGGCGGTTATTAGAGTTTCATATTTTTGCAAATGCATTTCTAAAGCTAGGAGGATTAGTATTCCTATACTTCTTACTATTTGGAGTTGGTGTTAGTCTGGAACAACTGACAAAGATGCCTCAGACAGAGGGAGGGAAAGGAGAAGCACTTTAAGCCTTATCGAGTGCTGATGGGAGAACTGTGGAAAACTTACCGACATTTTCCAGCCACACTGTCCACCATGCTTCATTCACACTTCCCCCATTCCCTGTGTTTCATTCACTTCTCACACTTATCATGGCATTGTTCATCTTCCACTCGTGGTTTACCAGTTATATTATTCTACTTCACATGCCACTTACATTGCACCCACTGCAATTTGTATTCTCCAGCCACCCAGGTTGCACCCGCTTGACTTTAACTGCTTGGCTTCACCCACTGCCTGCACTTCACATATCACACTTCATACCAAGGTTACAATCACTACTCACACTGCACAGCTTCCAACGCTCTGCACCATGCCTGTTATTTGTGGCTTCCCAACTATAGTCAACAACTATTTTGCACCTATCGTGCAGTACTTCGCTGTCTCTCCCTCAATTCAACCACACTCACTTACAGTTAGCACATCGCCCACTGTAATTCACCTGATATACATGCTTCACCTGTCCCACCTGTTATGTGTTCCAATAATACATCATCCTCTGACGGTCATTATGCTATTAATGCATCATTTGTCTGACTCTGATACTTCCCATTGTATATTTAACACAGACTTTTTCGCAGTGGTGGGAAGCAAGTTTATACCCATCAACTTCATATTTTACCAAGAAAAGCCTAATTAGCATACATTTCTCAATAGCCTTTGTAATCCTTAGGGAACTCACGGGTTTTTATTGTGTTGACCTTGGATTGTTCAGCATAGGTAACATCGTTCCAACCATATGGTGTTTGTGGTAACGATGCCTTAACTACAGTGGCGTCATCGGCAGCTCCGCGTCGCAGGTCTTGGTCCTCACGGGAGCTGTGGAGTTTGTAGTTGTCATTATAGTCGCCAGACAACACTGAAAATTAAAGTGATTATGAGTCAACAAAAGGTAAATTATGATGAAAACACAAAATAGTGTAATTTGTATGTGTTTATATTCAAATGAACAAGTAAGAGATTGTAGACACCAATCGAGGGGAGGCCTACTAGGTATATGATAAGTAGTTACTGGAAGCCCTGTTTCATTTGTCTGACCTTCCTCACTGATTGTTTGTGTCTCACCTACACAGAAAGTATTACAGCTAGTTCTAACAAACACCTCCTTCTACTAATTGCATTACACCAAACAAGTACAACGCACTTCTTATCAACACACGTCTTTCCAATACACCAAAAAACAAATTAGTGATTTTTTTTTATGTGGATGAGCTAGACAAAAGACAAAAGTGCCTGTGATGAGTGCCTCCCCAGAGTTAAAAGAGTGACGGCCAAAATCAAGGAACTTTCGAGCCAAAATGTCTGTACACACGGAGATTGCAACAATTTAAATCATAGGGTGAGGGAAAGATGGGTTCAGGGAGAGAGTTCCAGAGTTCAGCTGTTGAATAGAAGAATGATTGGGAGTAATGTTTCACTCTTGAGTTGGAAAGTTGTACAGATTAGAGGTGGGATTGTGTTGCAAGACGGGTACTACATACCCAACGTAGGGGAGGTGGTATTCACTGAGAGAGCTCTGTGGAACACTGATTATTGTAGTAGCGATAGAATAGCGAGAGAGATGCAACATTGCGACAAAGAGAGAGAGATTGCAGAGAGTCGGTGAGTGGACGGGAGTTAATGATACAAAAGGTTTTCCTCTCTACTTTGTCTAGAAGTGCTGTTTGAGAGGATCCTCCCCACACATGTGAACAATACTCAATAAAAGGTTGCACTATGCCCCTGTACAGAGCAAGAAATTGAGCAGGGGTAAAGAACCCCTTGAGGCAGTTGAGCACACCCAGCTTCTGGGAGGCCGCCTTCGCCAGACTGGTAATATGGTCCTTCCAAGAGAGACAAGAAGAAAATGAGACACCAAGAATACTCAGAGAAGATGAAAGGTTGATTTTTGTGTTGTTGAAGAATAAGGGATAGTCCTCTGGAAGTTCACGGCTGGTAGATAGATGGAGAAAATGGGTTTTTGAAGCATTAAAGGTAAAGAGGTTTTCTCTGCCCCAATTGGATATGGTAGTTAGATCAGAAGGTAAGTGTTCTATGGCTTCATTACGTTTGCTTTTGAGGGATTGCTGGCTGGGGCGTTCTGGGAAACTAATTAAATAGTGTAAGGTAGAGTCATATTGCATATGAATGGATAGGACTTGAGGTACAGTTGAGAAGATAATTTATGAAAATTAGAAAGATAATAGGAGATAGGACAGATCCCTGAGGAACACCGGAGTTGATAGGATGAGGAAGTGAACGATGGCCGTTCACAACTGCAGCTATGGAACGACCGGAGAGGAAATTAGAGACAAAGGCACAGATGGATGGATAGAAACCGAAGGAGGGTAGTTTAGAAAGTAGAGATTTGCGCCAGACTCTATCGAAGGCCTTCGATATGTCTAACACAATAGAAAGGGTCTCACCGAAGTCTCGAAAGGAGGATGACCAAGAGTTAGTAAGATATGAAAGAAGATCACCAGTAGAGCGATCCTTACGGAAGCCATACTGGGGATCTGAGAGTAGATTATGAGAAGATAAATGTTTAAGAAATTTGGAAGTAAGAATAGTTTCAAAAACTTTAGAGATACAAGAGATGAGAGCAATTGGGCGATGGTTGGAAGATTGAGAGTGGTCACCCTTCTTTGGGACAGGTTGAATGTGAGCAAACTTCCAGCAAGAAGGGAAGACATTGAGGAGAGACAGAGACAAAAGAGTTTGCCTATGCAAGGAGTCAGCACGGAAGCATAGTATTTGAGTACAACAGGAGGGACATCATCCGGACCGTACGCCTTCTTAGTATCAAGCCCAGAGAGGATAGAAATTACATCTTTAGAAGAGATTAGGATATTAGTTATAAGTAGGAGAGGGAGGAATAGCATCGGAATCATCCAAGGTTGAGTTTTAAGCAAAAGTTTGAGCTAAGAGTTGAGCTTTGTCAGAGGAAGAAGTGATAGTTGTGACATCAGAGAGGGAAAGACGAGGAAAACAAATTATTGGAGAGGTTTTTGGCTAGATGCCAGAAAGCTTGGGAAGAGCTATAGTTGCATAGTTCAGTGCATTTATTATTGATGAAAGAGTGTTTGGCAAGTCGAAGATCAGATTTGGCTTGATTCCGGCAGAAACATAGGAAGAATGAGATTCCTGAGTTTTAAGGCGTCGGTACCATTTGAATGCTTCCTCCTTATTACGGACATCAGTAAAACAAGCGTGAGTAAACCAAGATTTGTTTGTATTAGTCTGAGAGAATAAAGATGGAATGTATGCCTCCATGCCCGATAGGATTACCTCGGTAATGCGTTCAGCACTCTCCGAGGGTTCCCGGCAACTGAAGCAAAAATAATTCCATGGGAAATCAAAGAAGTACTGCCAGAGAGCCTCCCAGTCGGCAGCGCCAAAGTGCCACAAGCACCGCTGGGAGGATCGGGTGGCCGTACTGGAGAGATAGGACAGGTGACAGAGATAAGCTTATAGTCGGAGGAGCCCAGAGGAGAGAAAAGATCGACAGTATAAGAAGAAGGGTTAAAATTAGAAACAAGTCAATAATGTTGGGCCAATCTCCGAAGCGATCCGTGATATGGGTGGTTGCTGAACTAACTGCTCTAGGTAATTTAGGATAGAAAAGACGTAGGCTTGTTCACCAGGTTGGTCAGGTTGTGAGGGGACAGCCATTGGCGGTGGTGAATGCTGAAATCTCCTAAGATGGAGATTTCAGAGAAAGAAGAAATAGATAGAATGTGTTCCATTTTAGAGTTTAGATAGTCGAAGAAGTTGGGAAAGTCGGTAGAGTTAGGGGAAAGATAGACAGCACAGAAATATTTAGTATGATAATGATAGGATAGGTTGAGCCATAAAGTTGAGAATTCAGAGGAGTCAAAATCGGAAACACGAGAGTGTTGTGTTGTGCACATAATATGCACAACATCCGCATTTGGCTTTGAAACTAGGATAGAGAAAGTAGGAGGATACAGAGAAAGGGCTGCTGGCAGCTGCTTCAGACACCTGCGTTTCAGTGAGGAAAAGAAGATAAAGTTTGTAGGAGGAGAGATGGTGTTCTACAGAGTGAAAATTAGAGGAAAGGTAATTGGGTTGAAACTCTCCTTATCACTATCACGATCATCCTAACCTGTTTATAAGTCATCATAAATAAACAAAATAGACCTTGAAAGGAATAAGGAAGGAAATAACAAGAAACATTTGTGACTATGCATCATACTCTATATATCTAATTAGATCGTCAGAAATCTATATATGAGCTGAGAAGGGTAGAAAATATTCATGTGAATTCAATATGACTTGATTGAAGTAAATATAGTACAATTATCCTGTCAGTTAAAACTAGGGTAAAACAATTAGTTATATTTCTAGTAAAAACGTCTGTTTATATATACATTAAAAAAATGGACGAGGTAGCCAAGATATGATCAACATTCAATTGGAGAAACTTTTATCTATTCATTGTAATTTGGCCATAAACCTTGACCACTAATATTTTATAACCCAAACAATACAAAAACAATCGAGTTACCTTTTCTACCATATTGAAAGAGTTAGCCAGAGAATGGGTGTGGATATGTACAGCCAATGTTCGATATTCGTTTTTCAGTTGCAAAATATTAGTGGCTGGTCGATTTCTGGCTTAATTACAATGAGCAGAGTAATGTACTTACTATCACAGTGAAAGGTGTCAATGAGCGCGTAACCCCTTCTGCATGAACAGACGAAGGATCCCTGTGTGTTTTGACAGTCGTGTTCACAGCTTCCATTCTCCACCATACACTCGTCCACATCTGGGTACATTCAAAACGTAATAATTACATTCTAATGTGTTACTATACGATATATTATTATTTAGTAATTTGAAACATATGAATATGTAAGACTCTATTATGAGGGAATTGTTTTGATAATAATATAGTTTATCTTGACTTGGTTTCAGCTAAGTAACTGATCGTGATTATATTTTGTACACATGTCTAAATCCGTAAGACCGAACCCCTTGTTGTTCTTATATCCATAATATATACCATTGTTAATAAAAGCCTCACAATCTAGTCTATACCATAAGAGTTGAAGGGTTAACTACGACTTACAGATAAAATAGGCTTCCAATCATCAACAATGGCTGTGAAGTCCAGTCTCCGGATCACTTATACACCATACAAAGTGTTAGAAATATAACAGCAAGATCAACTAGATTGCCACTATCTAAAGCTATGCATAATAATATGGATCATGAGTTATATTTGCCTTTAGGTTACGTCATAATACATAACCTCAGTAGTAATAGCAATGGTTATTAAGGTATTATGTTGACAGTAGTGCTGTCTGTCCTGTTTGTATAACAATGTATGGTGAACAAGTGAAGGAGTAATGCACAACACGAAATTATTACTCGCAATGAAGTGGAAATGCACTACAGTTATATTTACAATGAAAAGTATAAAACTCTTATTATCATGTTAAATTGTAATATAATAAAGTAGCTTATGTTACTTGATATATTTGTCAGGCAAATATTTCCGGCAACATATTACCACGTTCATTATAGCGCCTCTCTTAAAGGCCCACGCACTTCTCTTTAACACTATGGGGTCCGACGTCTTGAGGGTTATATGATTTTTTTTTTAATTATTATTGAGGATTTTGCTTGCTTTTGTATGTATTTTATTTTGTCCCTTAGGCTAACAAAAACTCCTTTCCAGACTTCCTTCAATTGATAAATGCCCAACCAGACACCCTTCAAGCTAAATGTCCGGACGGTGTTCCTCCTGTTGTTCTCAAAATCCTGTGCTTCCGTGCTGACTCCCTGCCTAGGAAAACTCTTTCGTCTCTGTCTATCCTCTAACGTCTTCCCTTCATGCTGGAAGTTTGCTCACATTCAACCTGTCCCAAAGAAGGGTGACCGATCTCATCCCTCCAACTATCGTCCAATTGCTCTCATATCTTGTTTTTCTAAATTTTTTGAAACTATTCTTGCTTCCAAATTTCTTAAGCATTTCTCTTCTCATAATCTGCTCTCAGATCGCCAGTATGGCTTCCTTAAGGGTCGCTCTACTGGTGATCTTCTTTCATATCTTACCAACTCTTGATCATCCTCCTTTCGGGACTTCGGTGATACTTTTTCTATTGCACTACACATATCGAAAGCTTTCGATAGAGTCTGGCACAAATCTTTAATTTCTAAACTACCCTCCTTCGGTTTCTATCCCTCCATCTGTGCCTTTGTCTCTAATTTCCTTTCCGGCCGTTCCATAGCCGCAGTTGTGGGCGGCCATTGTTCACTTCCTCACCCTATAAACTCTGGTGTTCCTCAGGGCTCTGTCCTATCCCCTATTCTCTTTCTAGTTTTTATAAAATTAATGATCTCCTCAACTGTACCTTAATTCCCATCCATTCATACGCAGATGACTCAACCTTACACTACTCCATTTTTTTTTCAGACCGCCCCAGCCAGCAATCCCTTAACGACAAACGTAATGAAGCCATAGAACTCTTAAATTCTGATCTAAATACTATCTCCAATTGGGGCAGAGAAAACCTTGTTACCTTTAATGCTTCCAAAACCCAATTTCTCCATCTATCTACCCGTCAGGAACTCCCAGCGGACTATCCCTTATTCTTCAACAATACAAAAATCAACCCTTCATCTTCTCTCAATATTCTTGGTGTCTCTTTTTCTTCTGCTCTCATTTGGAAGGACCATATTACCAGTCTTGCTAAGGCAGCCTCCCAGAAGCTGGGTGTGCTCAACCGCCTTAGGGGGTTCTTTTCCCCTGCACAGCTTCTTGCTCTGTACAGGGGCATAGTGCGTCCTTGTATTGAGTATTGTTCACATGTGTGGGGAGGTTCCTCTCACACCACTCTCCTAGACAAAGTTGAAAGGAAGGCCTTTCGTATCATTAACTCCCGTCCACTCACCAACTCTCTGCAATCTCTCTCTCTCCGCCGCAATGTTGCATCTCTCTCGCTATTCTATCGCTACTATAATAATCAGTGTTCCTCAGAGCTTTCCCAGTGCATACCACCTCCTTTACGTAGGGCACGTGGTACCCTTCTTGCAACTCAATCCCACCCCTACTCTGTGCAACTCCCTAACCCAAGAGTGAAACGTTACTCTCAAACTTTCTTCTACTCAACAGCTGAGCTCTGGAACTCTCTCCCAGAATCAGTCATTCCCTCTTCCCATGACTTAAATTGCTTCAAACTCCGTGTGTCCAGGCATTTTGGCTCGATCGTCCCTTGATTTTGGCCCTGTCACTCTTTCAACTATGGGGGAGGCACTCGCTATAGGCAATTCTGCCTTTTGCCTCCCTTAATCACATAGAAGAAAAAACAAACACAAACAAAAAATGTGTACATTTTACGATAGCAAATTGTCTCGACCACCTGCCGAGTTCTTCTATGATACAGGCTCGATATCACTCATCCTGAAAAAATAGACACTTACTGGGGTGAAGATATTATCGCCAAACTAATGGGTTGAGACGTTATACAATCTCCAAACTAATGGAACGAAACAGGTGAGGACAAACAAACAACACAAAAGCAAAACTCGTATGTAATTACTTGTCCAGAAATTACTCTACATTTCTACTTTAATCTACTCATATGTGAAAACACCCAGATACTGCAGTATGTCTTACAACCCTCTATGTATTACCAATGAGGGTAGACAGTATCCTATGAAGTGGAATATGTACACACAATTACGATACGAAAAAATGTACAACATGCCAGATAATAAATTCCTCTGTTGAATATGATCACTTACCCGTACAAGTGTAGGTGTCTGCTGTGAGAGTATAGCCTTTGTTGCAGGCACAAGCATACCCTCCCTGAGTGTTGACACAGTCCTGTTGGCACCGGTGGATCCCAACAACACACTCGTCCACGTCCTTAAGGAATACACCAAATGTACCAATAATATAAACGTTTTTCCTTACATTGAAAAACAATTATATTTTTAGGGTAATATAATGAATGCAATATATGATGCTTAAATATTTATAGTACTTTATGTAAGGCCACAGAGCTTAGCCCCTTCAACACGATGACGTAATTTAAATTGCATTCTTGTTATCATTACACATTTTGCTAGCTTTTAATGTAGCTCAAGGAATGAATGCTATGAATAACATAGGTCCTTATTTAACTGCATAAAATCGTATAATTTTCGTCAGTCAAAGGTAGCGATACAACATCGTGCTGAAGGGGTTAATAAGAACTGATAACAAATAATCTGTAGCAGCATGAACATTTCTCTACAGATAAACTATCTACCAATCTATTGTTGGGAATCTTAATCCTTGAGGGGATGGCCACAAATGAATCGGCTCCGTGCTCCTCTGTAATCAGTAATCCAGTAACCTTCATAGCGGCTCCCTGGTGTAGTGACTAGCGTCTTGGACTTCCACCCAGAAGGTCCCAGGGTCGCGCTCACGCTCGGCGCATTAAAGTTTTTCACAATCACCGAGTCGTTACAGCCCCTCATGAGCAAGGGGAGGGGGAGTAGTACAGGACCCCAATGGAAATACGCCTAATTGGCCTTATTCGGCTATCCTTAGCTGGCTTAGCATGCACTTAGCTTTAAGAACTATTATTATTATTTGTATTATTATTCATCCAACCCAACGTCACTTTCACTCCTATGCCTCTCAACACCATCCTTCCAACTCACTTTTGACGTTTATCTCCCTCTCTGCCGTTGCACCTCACTCGCATACACTATTAGTCATTTTTCCACTATACTCCACATGACCGAAACACCATAAGGTGTTCCTCTCCTTCACACTCCCCAACACATTATCATCCACACCACATTGCTGTTGTACTTCCTCATTTGTGTGTCCATCCCTCCATGTGACTCCACTAGCACTTCTCAAGTAAACTCAGATCCACCCCCTCACTCTGGATTTATATCTCTCCACTCACTCTTCACTCACGTGCATCAATGTCACAATTAATACATAATATTCCTATCTATCGATTGATTACAAGACGCCTTGATCCCCGATGGGGTGACCATGAATGAATGTCCTCTATCAAGGCATATCGTTAGATTCCCTAGCATATATTCCAGGGAGGGTTCCTATGTCAACCACCCATTGTTTTATATTGTGTGTGAATTGCATGTAGAATGTCATTGTACAGTTTATGGCTGCTTAACCCCTTCAGACTCATATGACGCAGAGGTTGCCAGATTAGCAATAAGAAATAGAGTTCTCTCACTCTTATAATTACCTCTCCAAAATTAGTTTTCTGCTCACAGCTAACTCAAAGACGACTGCAGAGGTTGAAGTAACTATACTAAAGGTTTGTAAATATCCCTGATGGTAATAAAGGCTTTAAAGTATCCCTAATAGGCTCAAAATTGCATCATATGTCGGAGAGGGTTAATATGAATGTAGTCTGTAACCAGTGTAATCGGTTCGATCATGTTAATCAAGTGCTAGCATTCATGCAGTGACATACTGTATTTATTTCCATGCTTACCTCCCTATTCATCGTCAGTGTGGTCAGCTTGCTTACAACCCTACCCCCTTGTTGCACTCTCTCCTGCATTTCATCCTACAACCTCACATCTTCACTTATCACACTGCCCAACTCTTAAATAAACTGACATTTTCCATTACCTGACCAATTAGCCTCACTCACACTTTCGCCCTTACATCTTCAAACATGCTTTATACCACTTCTATCAAATTGCCATCTACTCTGTGAATTCTCAGTACTCTCCACAAACCTTGCCTATCTACTCTGACATGGGCTTTCTGCAAGCTCAACATAAAACGTCTTCCATCCCTTATTCAGATACTAGTCCACCACATATCACAAATAAAAGATCTGGTCTACACAGCCTTTTTTTCTGTACTTCTTACCTACCAGGTCCTCAGTTAACTCTCTCACTCTTTATCAGTATCCTACAATACAATTTTATTATGCGAAGGATACATATCCCCTTTAGGACACCATACACCCCTTTCTCCCCTTATATGTTGTTGTGGTAGTCTTCCCATTTTCCTTTCTAATCAACAAATTGTCCAGAGCCATTTAATCATGGTAAGTGTCAAATTAAATACCATTTAATGTTGTATATATTATATAACTAGTGTTCTTGTAATCGTCTATCACGATAACAAATTAAATACCATTTAATGTTGTATATATTATATAACTAGTGTTCTTGTAATCGTCTATCATTATAACACATTTGATTATTACGTGTTTGGAATTGTCTTACACAGTTGCGGAGTCAATACCTAGCTTTACTTGACATTATCTAAAGTCTGCCTTTTTCTTTTCCTATATGTATGTTAGAGACAAAAAGCCATACTGCCCGTAACAAGTGTTCCCTGGGTGACAGGTACACAGGGGACCACCAGCACCGTGGTAACACAGGTACTGGGTGACTATTGTATATGACTGTACCTGACATGATCTATGGTCTGGTTGGAGAAGGTACCCCGGGTGACAGGTACACAGGGGGCCCCCAGAACCGTGGTGACACAGGTGATAGAGGTTCTGGGTGACTATTGTATATGACTGTACCTGACTTGATCTATGCTCTGGTTGAACGAGGTACCCCGGGTGACAGGTACACAGGGGACCATCAGCACCGTGGTAACACAGGTACTGGGGGTTCTGGGTGACTATTGTATATGACTGTACCTGACATGATCTATGGTCTGGTTGAAGGAGGTACCCCGGGTGACAGGTACACAGGGGACCACCAGCACCGTGGTAACACAGGTACTGGGGGTTCTGGGTGACTATTGTATATGACTGTACCTGACATGATCTATGGTCTGGTTGGAGGAGGTACCCCGGGTGACAGGTACACAGGGGACCATCAGCACCGTGGTAACACAGGTACTGGGGGTTCTGGGTGACTATTGTATATGACTGTACCTGACATGATCTATTGATCTATGGTCTGGTTGGAGGAGGTACCCCGGGTGACAGGTACACAGGGGACCACCAGCACCGTGGTAACACAGGTACTGGGGGTTCTGGGTGACTATTGTATATGACTGTACCTGACATGATCTATGGTCTGGTTGAAGGAGGTACCCCGGGTGACAGGTACACAGGGGACCATCAGCACCGTGGTAACACAGGTACTGGGGGTTCTGGGTGACTATTGTATATGACTGTACCTGTGAGAAATAAATTGACTACACCGGTATCTGGGGACTGTTGGCAACAACCTTCCGATAGGGTAACCTCACTAGAGTGAACAATGTCCTACCAGAACCCGGTGATTGTATATAATTATTGTAGAGATTAATTAATATTAAGAAATTTAGTACTGTATAAGATTACCTTGGTCAAGTTAATTTAGTTATAAAACCTTGTAGAAATAAGTTTAGAAGAACTGTAAAGAGGATCAGTTTAAATATTCCCGCGACCGCATACGCGATCCACCGTTTGCTCTAAGGTCGTTAATTTCTTGATATTATGTTCACTAAATCGTTGTGAAACGATGTTTACCTTGATAATTATATAATTTAAATGCTGATTATTAATTATATGATTTCGTGAAAAGGGAATGAACCCTCGGTATTAAATTTGTATATAGTTAACTTAGGGGTCGGAATTAAAATCCCGACCAGATCTCTTTAAAACCTGGAACTACCAACCAAGATACATAGACTAAAAGCCGTGTCACACAGAAGTCGAACCTACCCGAAACCGGCCGAATCGACGAAAAAATTCAAATTTCAGCCAGTTTCGGTCGATTCTGGTAACACTTCGGGTGAGTTCCGGTTATCTTCGAGACGTTCTTGGGATGTTCTGGTCTTGAGTGGAATCATCCGGTAAATCGGGCCAAAGTTAATGCATGCGTTAACTTAGGGGGATGAATCGGGTCAAAAAACCGTTAAAAAAGAATTGAGTCATAATCTAGTTATATTCGAGTCATATTCTGGTTACATTCGACCCATTCGGGTCGTGTTCGATTGTATTTTGAATTGCCGATGATGACTCGAAATACTCGAACCTTGGTCGAATATAACCCGATGAAAATCGGAATATAACTGAATGATAACTGGATGATTCTCTCTTAAAACCGCATGTAACTCATACGAGAGTCGAATATAACCCGAATTCAAGGATGAATACCAGATATCGACTCGTATATAACTTGGTGTTTGCCCGATGTATCAAGTTTACACTCGATATAGACCCAAACATGACTGGAATTGGCAGAATAAGAGTCGATTGAAAGTCGATGCTCACTCTAATACAAGCGGAATATCACCCGGTCTAGGTCTGGCAGCTGCTTTGCATAGACCGATTTTCGACTGACATTCGACTTACATTCGACTTACATTCGACTTAACTTCTTCTATTTCGGCTGTTGATCGACTGAGCTTCGATAATAATCTCGGTTATTTCCGGTTATTTCGAGTTATATTCGACTCATGATCGAGTCTTATTCGTTCCACATCGGGTCTCCTTCGAGTTAGGTACGGTGATTTATCGACTCCTCATCGAGTTTCATTCAGGTCCTTCGGGTTATATTCGAAAATCATTCAGGTCATTGCCGGGTCACATTGGACTCCGAGTAACTTTTGGGTAATTCGGTTCAAATATGCAAGTCATCGACTTCGGGCGCCCTTCGGCCAACGTTCGACTTCTGTGTGACACGGCCTTAACAGGCATATTCACTTCTGCCCGAATATCCGACCCGCGCGCGCATGACGTCACGCGGTACTTTTTCACTAGGGTTCACCAGGTGAGGAGCGGTCAGTCCTCTTCCGACCTCTGGCCAGTTCAGGTCAAGGCTTGCCTGGCTTGGGTCCAGTCAACCCACTCCAGCCATTAGACCTGTAACTCCATGCTTCCTCCCGATTTACTGACAACTTTTCAAATACTTTACTTTGCTTTTTTCCAATATGCCCTATTGTGCTATTGATGGATGCAATTCCAATCCCAACAAAAAAAAATACCCAAATCTAACGTTTCATCGCTTCCTCCCCAATAAAGAAATACAGAGACAGTGGATTGCTCTTTGCAACCCCCAAAACACTATAAATGTCAAGAATGCACGGGTCTGCAGTTTGCATTTTAACCGTACATCATACAAGAGACTCCTTATGTATGAATTTTTTAAATAAACCAATTTCTAAGCATCTGATTGTATTGATGGATGATGCAGTACCGACACAAACAATAGGCCTACCAGGTATGTTGATGCTAATAAATCGCAATTGGATTATGGGTAAAAACATACCCCCCCCCCCCACCCCCTTTGTTTTGTTTTTATATTTGTTTGTGTTTTTAGAGTTTAGTTTGTTTTAGTGTGTATATCCTCTATGAAACAAACAGCACTAGCATTAAGTAAATTTCGTGTAGCCTATGTCATTATTCGCTTGCAGTTTGTTTATGTACCGGTATAACTTTGCTCTGTATATCGCTATTCTACATATATATATATATATAGTACCGGTACATAATGATTAACAGCAGGGGTGTAAAGATAACAAAGTACATTTACTCAAGTACAGTACTTAAGTATATTTTCTCAGTACCGGTAGGCCTCTACTTTTTAAAAAGTAGATTTTTTGCCCAGTACTTTTACTCTAACTTGTGTATTATATATAAGAATTAGTTGTACTTTTACTCCACTACAACTGCAACAGATGGAAAAACTGTTCACGTGCTACCATGGTACAAGTTTACTCAAACCAGGAAAAAATGCAACAAAAACAGTCATAAATCACATTTGCAATCTTGTCAAATTACCAACAGAAGTAATTTCATGTTTGTCAGATGCCGAACGTTTTTCAGAATCCGTATCCTCAACAGAAACTTAGTCAGAGAGAAAGATAAATAGGAAATACTCAAAAATACTCACATAAATGTGATAGGTTTGTCAGGGCCTTATAATTAGGGTTGGGTGTGAGAGGGGTCTGCTTTGTGTGGGTCAGTCGGCTTTCTGCAGACTCCCATTTTCTTATGTTTATGTTCATATGTTTGAAAGGGTTCTGCCTCGTATTGACTGGTAGGCCATTACATGCATTTGTTTATATGTTGTGTTAATGTTTTATGAATACATTTGGAAAGTTCTCTGTTTTTTAATAACCTGCGTTCGTGCGTGTGTGTAAGCCGGATGCAGCTGCTTAATCTTTATAAGTACATAACTCTAGGTGACGGAGAAGGTTCATCCGCCCTCTTGACATTTAAAGTCTTATATTTGACCTTTAGTTTATGTGTAAGCCGGATGCAGCTGTCAATTTTGAAGTACAGACTTCATAAACGCGATAGGCCTATAGAGATATACACAATAATACTAGGCCTACTAATACAGCCACTAATAATATACAAATAATAAAAATAATTATTATTATTATTATTATATTATTATATAAAGGATTGGAACATGAGAGATGCATAAATACCCATAGTAATAATACTGATGATAATAAAAAAGAAAAATACTAATACTAATACAAATGTTAACATACAGGAATATTGAACATGAGAGATTATTAATGTTTACCTTCTACTCTCCATTTTCTTTCATATTCCCAAGATCTAGGTATATCACTCTTGGGTATTAATACCCCAATTTCCAACTGGAAAGAGCCGCGTGACGTCACTGACCTACGCACCAGGCGGGAGTGAACATACCTGTTAGTCTATGTATCTTGCTACCAACAAGGGTCTCGTGACCTCTCGCTTCGCTCCCTGTGTCCGGCCCGGAGATTAGGAACCTTTAACTCCCTGCCTACTTACCTACCATAGTTGGGATCCTCTGATTAATGCCAGGACCCCAGTGATAGCTAAGTCGATTGATATATATGGCCATTTATACAATGTCTAGCTAAGGGTTTAGCTTCTGAGAAGATAGGCAATACCATCTTTATATAACATCCAGGAAACCTATCTATTTATTTAAGTTTATTCCATCCTTTTTCTATATTTAATTTTGATTAGTGTGGTAAGGGACAGAATTATTCATAGAAATCCCCCACATTTTGGTGCCCCGAGTGAGGATCCCGCTTGACTGTAGGCTAGGCAAGGTTAGGGTTAAGTTAAGATTAATTTAATAACAGCGGGGATGTACAAGGTAGCATTCGTGGGACATAGTCTGATCCCACGACATTTCGAGGTCCCTAGTTGTAAGGTGAGGTGCTATCGGGCTTCAGGAGGTAAACAGACGTGACCCCTGTCCAAGGGAGCTGTTAAAGTCTAAAATCCAAGATCTGAAAACCCGGTGGGATAATTATGAAGCGTCTTTCAATAAATTGGAGGACTTTTACATCAAACAAGAGCAATCTGAAAAGTTTGAAGAAAGACAGCGAGCCTATACAGATGCTCGTGAAAATTATTTGGATCAACTAGCTGGGTTCGAATCCTTGGCGACAGAGACAGTTACCGGGACAGGGAGTAATGGTACCAGTAATGGTATTGCGGCTCCGGGACAACAAAGCTTTAAGTTGCCACCTATAACCTTACCTGAATTTGATGGGCAATCTGATTGGAATACCTTTTGGGACAAATTTAAGGGTTTAGTTCATGACAGGTTAGATATTTCTGCAGAAAATAAATGTTCATACTTATTGGGTCAACTTTAGGGTTTTGCATTGGATCTTATCAAGGAACTTCCCATAACAGATGCCAATGATACAGCAGCTCTAGAAGTACTCAAGGAGAATTTTGAAGATACGGAGTTGACTCTACAGCGCCTAGTTTACAAATTGCTGGATTTATCAGGACCAAAGCATACGTACCAGGATCTTCAATCATTCCTGATCAGCTTGTATTGCATTTTAAAATCACTTAGTACCCAGAAAGATCTTGACTCAGCTTCTTGGCTTTTGAACCATATTGTACAACAAAAGCTCTCTCAGAAAACCTGTGATGAATTGTACCACAGGTATAAGAAGAACTACTTCACGTATCAAGAGATAGAAGAGGGTTTACCACTTAAAGAGCGGGGCCCGACTTAAGTCTGTATCTAAAAAGCAGCAAGTTAGAAGCATTATTAAGGCTTTTAAAGGGTTAAAATCGAGTGCAAATGGCCGGGAGCGCAGCAGGCCACACGGCCGACACCCAGGTCTTACCGCCGCTCACTGGCTCACGCTTCCTCTGTTCTCGAGAGGCCGGCAGTGTAGCCAGTAGTGAGCGTAGCTGGAAAAAATATGCCGCAATACGCTAAACTCCCATGTTAGTGGTAGCACTGCATAAATAGGACGAGTGCTACATAACTCGTTCTGGTCTCATTTTGAAGCTTGTAGCGCCTAGTATTTTGCTGAATAAATTTCTTTTCATGCAGATACTTGATTGATCATTCAGGAGGGCCTGAATATGCCCAAAATAGCCCAAAAACCCCCGCTAGACGAGGGTTAAGAGAGCTGTGTAAACACATGCAAGTTTCCAAGAATGATACCGGTATCAAGGAACGAGACAACAAGGTTAAATACATAAAAGCGGCTACAGCAGGGACTAAGGAAAAAGCAAAACCATTCAAGAAAGAAGAGGTTGGTACCCATGTGACATCCATCCAGCAGAATAATCAAATTAGTACAGTATCAAAAACAAAAGGCGTTTGGGAGAGAACAAATTCTCGTCTCAATACTCCAGTGACTCAAGAAGTAACCAGAGATATTAACCCCACACCAGTGGTAAACCAAGAAGCCCGGAAGATGTGTATGTTATGTTCAGAACAACATTCCACAGTGTATTCTAGGACTTTCCCAGATCTAAAGGCTAGACTTCCACGACTCATCGAACTAGGTAAGTGTCTTGTTTGCCTTAGCACAAGACATTCTACTGAGGAATGTGCTACTAAATTAAATGTATGTTTTCGGTGCAAGACTGGTGTACATCATACCGCGTTGTGTCCCAAGATCAGTGAAGTACAACCCAAAACGACAAGTGTAAATATGACCCTGACCACTGGAAACCCAATGCATACGCCGGCAGCTACTCCTACAGCCGGGGTTCAACTGATCAGAGGAAAAGAGGTTATGCCAGTCAAAGCACTCTTTGATACTGGAGCGCAAAAGACCTTCATTGTCGGAAATGTTGTCAGAGCCATGAATTTGCCAACAGTAGGAAGAGTGAACATGGCAATAACTTTCTGGCAGATATCTCCAAAGCCTTTTTGAGAATAGGGTTAAAGGAACAGGACCGCAAATTCACAAAGTTCCTTTGGCCTGAAGATCCTTTTCAGTCTGGTGGGCAGATAAAAGAATACCGTTTTCGGTCAGTGTTGTTTGGTTCCTGCTCTAGTCCTTTCTTGTTGTGCAGCACTTTGAGATATCATTTCCAGAAGACAGAGAAACCGGAAATGGGTCAACTGTTTTACATGGAAAATCTTCAGGGCGTTGCCGACAGTGGAGAAGAGTTGATTGAAATCTACAATTTGGCAAGGCAAGAATGTAATAAAGCCAATATGCCACTACAAAGTTGGAATTCAAACTCTCATATTCTTTTGGACCAGATAAGAGGAGACTATCCTGACTACCAAATACCAGAATGTCAACCAGTACTAGGATTGCTGTGGAAAACAACTACTGATGATATGTTTCTAAAGCCCCTCAAGTTTCCCGATGTAAAACTCACAAAACGCACACTCTTAAGTCAGGTCTCTATGATGTTCGACCCATTGGGCATATTTAGTCCCATATCAATTAAAGGGAAGATTTTAGTTCAGGAGGCCTGGAGAGAAGCACTGAGTTGGGATACTCCATTACCTGAAAAGTATACGGAAGAGTGGAACAAATTGCAGGTGGAATATGAGAAGGCATCCTCAGTCAAGTTTCCTAGAAGATGTGATCCTACCTCTGATAATGAGTGTGCTCAATTGCACGTATTTTGTGATGCCTCGTCTAAGGCGTATGGTGCAGTAGCTTATTGTGTCACTGAAGTACGATCTACTATGATTATGTCCAAATCCCGAGTAGCGCCATTAAAACAACGTACCCTTCCACGGTTGGAGCTGTCCGCTGTTGAATTGGGAACTAGGCTAGCTACTTATTTGAATGGTATGTTTCCCTTTTTTGGTGAGACATATATATGGACAGATAGTGAGATATGTTTGCACTGGATAGCTAAGGATGATAGTCACATAGTTTATGTGCGTAACAGAGTACACAAAATAAAGGAACTGCAAATGAACTATACATTTATGCATGTTAAGTCCAAGGATAATCCGGCTGACTTGGTGAGCCGAGGTGTTGGTTTCAAGAAACTGATTAACGAAACTCTGTGGTTTCAGGGTCCGGTTTGGCTACGTCAGAGTGATTGGCCAGAACAAAAATCATACCAGAAGGTTAATGATGATCTAGTTCATATGGACCCAATAATCATCCCAGAGCCTTCAGTGATTGACATCACCAAGTTCTCCAATTTGGACAAACTATTAACTATAACTAAATTTTTGTTTAAGTTCCTGAGCAAGAAGGTAAAGATGGAGGAATTAGACCCACTTACCTACTAGATCAGAAGGATACAAGCTGAAAAGTATGAGGAGGAAGTAACACAGCTACGTAAACCCAATCCCAAGCCAACCAAAAGAATGAAGGACCTTGGGCTGTACCTAGACAATCAAGAATTAATATGTTGTCGAGGTCGTATTGGTAAAGCTAATCTACCCCTCAAAACTCGGCATCCGATCCTATTGCCCAAGGATTGCGACCTCACCAAATTGATGGTTTTAAAAGCGCATGAAACCACTAAACACGGTGGGGTAGCAGACACTCTAGCCTATATGCGACAAACATATTGGATACCCCAGGGACGACAAGCTGTTAAACGCTGTGTCAAGAATTGCATTATTTGCAAGAGGTATACAGCTATAGCTATTCCTTACCATGGACCACCAGCTCTTCCGCCAGACCGCATTCACCAAAGGACACCGTTTGAGGTAACAGGTATAGATTATACTGGTGCTATCACTCTCACAGGAGATGATGGTCCACCCAAGAAGGTTTACACATGTCTATTCACCTGTACCAGCACTCGGGCTATCCATTTGGAAATTGCAGAGGACATGAGCTCTGAAACCTTTATAAATTTATTTAGAAGATTTGCCGCTCGGCGAAGTTGTCCCAGACGTTTGATTAGTGACAATGGGACAAATTTTGTGGGCGCATCGCCGTTGGTTTCTGAACTATTAAAGAGCAACGCAGTACAGCAAATGTTGGATTCTAGAAATTGTTATTGGTCATTCACAACTCCCAGAGCCCCTTGGCAAAATGGATTTGCAGAGAGAATGATAGGTATCGTGAAATCGTGCCTGAAAAAGGTTCTTCACAAGTCCAAAGTCACCTTTGATGAGTTAAGAACTGTTGTCACCGAGATAGAAACCAGAGTAAATAATCGACCACTAACGTATCAAGATGACTCCAATCTGGAAATTGAGGCCTTAACACCGGCTCATTTATTATATGGTAGACGATTGGACCCAGTCCCCCGTTTGGACGTGACCGAGGAATTAGTGGATCCCTCCGTTAATAAAGCCGATGCACACTTGAGACGAAGCTACCATAAACTCTGCAAAATACTGGACGCCTGGAACAAACATTGGGCATCAGAGTATATCTTGAGCCTACGGGAGAGGTATTATGGTGCAAATTCTGCTAGTAACTGTCACAAACCAGAAGTGGGAGACATAGTCTTGTTGCAAATGGACCAACCTCACTCTAAAGGGCCCTTAGCAAGGATCCAAGAAGTCTATCCAGATTCCAAAGGAGTTATCAGAACTGTTAAGGTTATATCTAGAGGACAAACCACTCTCCGAACTGTAGATCGGCTCATACCTATGGAACTCGCCATCCCACCGGAGGAAGAACAGCAACCCATAGTAATAGGGAGCCCAAGGCCACAACGAGCTGCTGCTGCGGGGTTTAGAAGAAATTGGCGTGATTTGTTAGCTGCAGGTGATATAACATGATGCAACACATCATACTTCGCCGGGCCCCAATCTGTGAGAAATAAATTGAATACACCGGTATCTGGGGACTGTTGGCAACATTTCCAATAGGGGAACCTCACTAGAGTGAACAATTTCCTACCAGAACCCAGTGATTGTATAATTATATTGTAGAGATTAATTAATATTAAGTAATTTAGTACTGTATAAGATTACCTTGGCCAAGTTAATTTAGTTATAAAACTTTGTAGAAATAAGTTTAGAAGAACTGTAAAGAGGATCAGTTTAATATTCTCGCGACCGCATACGCGATCCACCGTTTGCTTTAGGGTCGTTAATTTCTTGATATTATGTTCACTAAATCGTTGTGAAACGATGTTTACCTTGATAATTATATAATTTAAATGCTGATTATTATTTATATGATTTCGTGAAAAGGGAATGAACCCTCGGTAACAAATTTGTATATAGTTAACTTAGGGGTCGGAATTAAAATCCCGACCAGATCTCTTTAAAACCTGGAACTACCAACAAGGGTCTCGTGACCTCTCGCTTCGCTCCCTGTGTCCGGCCCGGAGTTTAGGAACCTTTAACTCCCTGCCTACCTACCTACCATAGTTGGGATCCTCTGATCAACGCCAGGACCCCAGTGATAGCTAAGTCGATTGATATATATGGCCATTTATACAATGTCTAGCTAGGGGTTTCTGAGAAGATAGACAATACCATCTTTATATAACATCCAGGTAACCTATCTATTTATTTAAGTTTATTCCTTCTATTTTCTTTATTTAATTTTGATTAGTGTGGTAAGGGACAGAATTATTCATAGAAATCCCCCACAGTACCTGACATGATCTATGGTCTGGTTGGAGGAGGTACCTCGGGTGACAGGTATACATGGGACCATCAGCACCGTGGTAACACAGGTGCTGGGAGTTCTGGGTGACTATTGTATATGACTATACCTGACATGATCTATGGTCTGGTTGAAGGAGGTACCCCGGGTGACAGGTACACAGGGGGCCCCTAGAACCATGGTGACACAGGTACTGGGGGTTCTGGGTGACTGTTGTATATGACTGTACCTGACATGATCTATGGTCTGGTTGGAGGAGGTACCCCGGGTGACAGGTACACAGGGGACCATCAGCACCGTGGTGACACAGGTGATCACAACCACCGTTGTTGTCCAGGCAACTGTTGATCACCTCCAACTCGATCACTACGGACAAACACAGGCATAGAAAGTCGTTCAAAAAAAAAATATGATATAATTTCAGCTACTCACATGCAAATTTATTTACAATACGTTAATATATTTTTGCATTTAGTATTTTCAACCCAGAAATTCTGACCTTACTCTAGCAACCACTGGGTCAATTTAATTAAGTTTAGGAAGGAATTGTTTATGTCATAAGATGAGAAAGGCACATACATCAATAGAATCTAATATAGTAATGTAGTATAGTTTCTTAGTAACCATACATAATATTTGTAAGTTAATTGGTGGGTTAGTGAAAAATAATATGAATTGTATACAGGGTGATTACAAAAAAGTGTAATGATTTCACATGTATGTAATTTCTTCATTTTTTAACCTACACACTTTATCTTTTCAGGTTGTGATGGTGGTATCATGCCAATTTGGCATTAGTCAAGTACAAGGTTCTAGCTAAATTGGTATTCACAGCCGAGCAGAAAGTCAAGATAGTTGAATTCTGGTATGAGACCAAATCGTACGTCACAGTCCGTCGTCGGTTCTGCCGCGAGTTCAAAGTTCAAACACGTGATGGACCTAAAAAAAAACTGCCACAAAGGCAGTGAGCTTTGGGCCCTTCAGCTGCCTCTCTGTGATCTCCTCGGGTAGCTCAGAGCCCCAGAAGATGTTGTTATGGTTGTTGATGGAGCCGTTGATGTGGAATTGTGCCTCGCCGGAGAACCAGATGTGGATGATCCATCCTGGGGTGCGTTCAAGCTTTTGGCTGAGCCAATCACACATGACATGCCTTCTTTGCATGTCCTCAGCTTTTAGTTTATGCCTCACAGATATGGTGTAAGGGAATAGCTTGAGCTCCTTGGTCATAATACGCAACAGACTGGAGGGGGAGAGTCCCAACTCTTGGGAGCGGCGGCGGTGAGACTTTTTTGGGCTTCTGATGGCTGAGTTGCGCACAGTATCAATGTTTGCCTGGTTCTTTGTGACTGCTGCTGGACGTCCACTGTTCCCCTTGTGTGTGCTGTGGACAGTACCCTTGCTCTCAAAGTGCTTGACAAACCTCAGTATAACATTATTTTTAGGTCCATCACGTGTTTGAACTTTGAACTCGCGGCAGAACCGACGACGGACTGTGACGTACGATTTGGTCTCATACCAGAATTCAACTATCTTGACTTTCTGCTCGGCTGTGAATACCATTTTAGCTAGAACCTTGTAGTTGACTTTTTTTTTTTTTTTTTTTTCCTTCTATATTCCAACTTACTTCCTCTCGGGCATAGGCTGAGAGCCTTAACATTCACCGCTTTACAATGAACAGTGAAGCCCGTGAGGTCTTGTTCCAGTCTAGGGAGTGAGACAAGTGAAGCACGTAGAGTACAACGAGCACCTGCCATCTTGCCTTCACATGAGGCACGGTGCTCACTCATGGCCCGAAACGACCCCATCTCTGAAGCCACCTCGTTCCCGTGCTTCACAGTCTCACCCCCTACACTCGGACTCTCACACTTACACACACACAACGCCAACTTATGCCAAATGGCATGATACCACCATCACAACCTGAAAAGATAAAGTGTGTAGGTTAAAAAATGAAGAAATTACATACATGTGAAATCATTACACTTTTTATGAATCACCCTGTAGGCACTGTTTTGATCCTGACGGTATAAATACATATCAAATCTCACAGTATTAGAATACATACTATAGCAAGACTTATTATCGGTGCCCAACTGGTATCCGGTATGACAGAGACACTGGTATGAGCCCCAAGTGTTGTGGCACCGGTGAGTGCAGGTTCCTGGCTCCTGGCACTCGTCCCCGTCCAGGCACGACACTCGGTCCTCGGCCAACATGAACCCTGGACCACAGGAGCAGCGGGGGCGGCCATCCTCTCCCTGGCACTGGTCCTGGCATCCACCGTTGTTGTCACCACTGCAGGGGTCGTCACTCTGGCACTCAACACCACCAGGGCCAAGGCGGTACCTGGGGTATAGTTGTGTTCATGAGTGGAATTATTTAACCCCTTCTGTACCGTCGACGTCATATTAATTTCATTTCAGCTACATTTTGACGATGTTATGAATCATAGGAAGGATACATGGTAGCTGAAAGGATCGATAGAGATAGTCTGTAGCAATTAAATTGGTAGACATCCTTCCTAAGCTGAATACAATCGTCTAATAGTTGTAAGAATATAATGAAAAGGACTGCACCGGTACTGAATAGGTTAATGGCTCAGAGGTGATGATCCAGGCAATCATTACATGGGTCATCATGCCGGTACTCAACGCCATCAGTACCAACACATTAACTAGGTCAAAGTTAGGTTAATGTGTGTCTTTGTTTAATTAATTGCAGAAAAAGGTTCAACCAAATTTGTTTAGGCTGCTGTTACTGAATAAATGGTAGATTTGTTACAATGTCAATAGTACTTATGCAGTTAATTATATAATCATGGTCAGCAGCTCAATATCAAACGTGTGATAACCCGGGTTCGAATCCCGGCGGAAAATATATACTTTAATTCATTTCATTGGGGGTGTTTGGTGTTGTGGTGAAATTAATAAAATATAGATTATCAGTAGGTTCAGGGATATTTGGTAGCGAGGCCGGTCTATATGAGCTGTGCCCCATGAATATTCCTTCCTCTCACTTAAACATTAGGCCTACCATAGCGCGGTTGGGAATATGAACATGATTAGATTAATATCCAGTATTCGAGAATGGATAATAAGTCGTAGGCGTGTGCATTAACCTTTAACCGTCCTGGTGGTGTAATGGTTAAGGTGGCAAAAAATCTGTGTGTGATAACCCAGGTTCGAATCCCGGCGGATCATATATTATACTTTAATTAATTTAATTGGGGGTGTTTGGTGTTGTGGTGTGATTAATAAAATATAGATAATAAGAACAGTTTATGCAACTAGACGAGCCAAAGCTGTCACGTCTTTAAATTGCAAAATTAATTTCAGTGCGTGGGTTTAGTTTCCAGTTGTGTATTTCAGTGCGTGGGTTTAGTTTCCAGTTGTGTATTTCAGTGCGTGGGTTTAGTTTCCAGTTGTGTATTTCAGTGCGTGGGTTTAGTTTCCAGTTGTGTATTTCAGTGCGTGGGTTTAGTTTCCAGTTGTGTATTTCAGTGCGTGGGTTTAGTTTCCAGTTGTGTATTTCAGTGCGTGGGTTTAGTTTCCAGTTGTGTATTTCAGTGCGTGGGTTTAGTTTCCAGTTGTGTATTTCAGTGCGTGGGTTTAGTTTCCAGTTGTGTATTTCAGTGCGTGGGTTTAGTTTCCAGTTGTGTATTTCAGTGCGTGGGTTTAGTTTCCAGTTGTGTATTTCAGTGCGTGGGTTTAGTTTCCAGTTGTGTATTTCAGTGCGTGGGTTTAGTTTCCAGTTGTGTATTTCACTCAATTAACAATAGAAAAAGGCATACAATGTTTATAACTGTTCGTTTCTGTTTATTGAAAGCATATTATTAAAGACGTACCCTTGGTGGCAGGAGCACACGATCCGTCCAGAAGAATCGTCACAGAGGTGGTGACATCCACCATTGTTCTCACTACAACCAACATCACCTGCAACATTCAAACACTCTTCACTAACATATGTAAACACAAAATTAATTTAACTTATGGCATACACAAACAAAAGCACTGTAATTACTTGATTAGCACAGATATCCTGCTACAAGTGCAGTACTCTTTCGTATCTGTCTATCCTCTACCGTCTTCCCTTCATGCTGGAAGTTTGCTCACATTCAACCTGTCCCAAAGAAGGGTGACCGCTCTCAACCCTCCAACTATCGTCCAATTGCTCTCATCTCTTGTCTTTCTAAAGTTTTTGAAACTATTCTTGCTTCCAAATTTCTTAAGCATTTCTCTTCTCATAATCTGCTCTCAGATCGCCAGTATGGCTTCCTTAAGGGTCGCTCTACTGGTGATCTTCTTTCATATCTTACTAACTCTTGGTCATCCTCCTTTCGGGACTTCGGTGAGACTTTTTCTATTGCACTAGACATATCGAAAGCCTTCGATAGAGTCTGGCATAAATCTTTAATTTCTAAACTACCCTCCTTCGGTTTCTATCCCTCCATCTGTGCCTTTGTCTCTAATTTCCTTTCCGGCCGTTCCATAGCCACGGTTGTGGACGGCCTTTGTTCACTTCCTCACCCTATAAACTCTGTGTTCCTGAGGGCTCTGTCCTATCTCCTATTCTCTTTCTAATTTTTATAAATGATCTCCTCAACTGTACCTTAATTCCCATCCATTCATACGCAGATGACTCAACCTTACACTACTCCATTAGTTTTTCAGAACACCCCAGCCAGCAATCCCTCAACGACAAACGTAATGAAGCCATAGAACTCTTAAATTCTGATCTAAATACTATTTCCAATTGGGGCAGAGAAAACCTTGTTAACTTTAATGCTTCCAAAACCCAATTTCTCCATCTATCTACCCGTCAGGATCTCCCAGCGGACTATCCCTTATTCTTCAACAATACAAAAATCAACCCTTCATCTTCTCTCAATATTCTTGGTGTCTCTTTTTCTTCTGCTCTCATTTGGAAGGACCATATTACCAGTCTTGCTAAGGCAGCCTCCCAGAAGCTGGGTGTGCTCAACCGCCATAGGGGGTTCTTTTCCCCTGCACAGCTTCTTGCTCTGTACAGGGGCATAGTGCACCCTTGTATTGAGTATTGTTCACATGTGTGGGGAGGTTCCTCTCACACCGCTCTCCTAGACAAAGTTGAAAGGAAGGCCTTTCGTATCATTAACTCCCGTCCACTCACCAACTCTCTGCAATCTGTCTCTCTACGCCGCAATGTTGCATCTGTCTCGCTATTCTATCGCTACTATAATAATCAGTGTTCCTCAGAGCTATCCCAGTGCATACCACCTCCTTTACGTAGGGCACGTGGTACCCGTCTTGCAACTCAATCCCACCCCTACTCTGTGCAACTCTCCAACCCAAGAGTGAAACGTTACTCTCAAACTTTCTTCTACTCAACAGCTGAGCTCTGGAACTCTCTCCCAGAATCAGTCTTTCCCTCTTCCTATGACTTAAATTGCTTCAAACTCCGTGTGTCCAGTCATTTTGGCTCGAACGTCCCTTGATTTTGGCCCTGTCACTCTTTCAACTATGGGGGAGGCACTCGCTATAGGCAGTTATGCCTTTTGCCTCCCTCAATCACATAGAAAAAAAACAAAAAAAAACAAGCAAAAACAACTATCTTGTTTGAAAGCCAATCATAGTATAGCTTTTATTGTGACAAACATAATCATGTAGTCAGGCCAACATCTTAACTTACCAATCGGATTCGATTGAATTAACCTTAGCTTCTCCAGTACACGTTTTACAAATACAGAAATGGAGAAAAGTAAGGCCAATTAACTAAAACATGGCATGCAAACATTAGTGTCATTAGCTTGGGTATTCTTAATGATTCATCTAAATAAAGCATAATTTTAAATATCACATGAACGATGTTGGTGTCGGTGTGTAGCCGCATAAAAGTCATATGGAATGCACCTTCTAATCAAGTATGGATAGCTTATAATAATGTAATAGTTTCATGTAAATATATATATGAATCATTAATTACTCTGCATGTGAAGTTCTTACTGGTACATGTGCGACCGTCCGGGAGCAGTGTGTGTGGAGGGTGACAGGTACACTGGTAGGAACCTTCAGTGTTGACACAACCATGGGAACAACCACCATTATCATTTTCACACTCGTCCACATCTGTCGAGATCAAATATCAATACAATATATTAGTTTATAATTGATCTTTCTTTACTAATTGTTAGAGTAAGCTAAATATTGGTTTGCCTATCAAAATTTGATATAATATGTGAGTAGAGTGCTTTCAGTTATCGAGCGGAGACATTATACCCACCTGACGGAAAAGGGTTATATAGTATGAACATGATAGTTTCGACTCATTGATAATCTTCTTCAGGCGAAAATTATTCCAGATTGAGTCAAGACTGTCGTGTCCTTACAATAAAACCTTGTTCCGGAAACTGGGTTTAATGTCTGGATCAGCAATGATTCATAATAAACTCAAAGGTCGAGCTTCCAATTGAATACTAGAATTTTGGATCGGTTTATTTTGTGTGTATTATTGTCGATAACATCTATTGTAATTTCATCTAATTCTCTGCAACACTTATTTTCTATAAAGTTTAAAACATTCCAGACAAATACTCTATAAGGAAATATGGCAAGGTCATACGCAAAGGCTAATGTATTCCTAGTTCTCGTAAACCTACTACGGTACTGCCTGAGTATTTAACATGTATAGGAAAAACATAACCGAACCTTGACAGGTGTGGTTGTCAGGCTGGAGGCGGTACCCCAGACTACAGCAGCACATGTAGGAGCCAACAGTGTTCTTGCAGGTGTGGTCACAACCACCGCTGTTATTCTGGCACTCGTCCCGGTCTGGAAGCAGATAATAAATTTAGTCACATAATCCCACACATGTTGCGCTAGAACACACCTATTTGGTCAGGGTTCTTTAGTTTATATTTTCTTCTGTGTGAATGAAGGATATAAGAGGCAAATCTGCCTGTAAGAAGTGTCCCCCCTAAGTTTGAAAGTGATAGAACCAAAATTAAGTTACGTTAGAGGTAATTTATGTGTGTTGGAAAGAAGTGTGGCATGCTTGTTAAGTGTAGTTAAATGAAGTATAAGTCCTCTATCTTTTAACAGGCACTCCTTGTCGTCTTGATAAATTCAGTAAGATCATCCTGGGAAGCACGATTGCAAGGTGGTGACTTAGAGACATGGCGATAAGAAAACGGGATGCCTGTAATGTGCACTAGATCATACATGAGTATCCCGTCTCTTTGAAGACATGACAGCCTGCGTTTTCTTGATAAAGGACGAAAGAATTGACGTGAGTGGGAAAATGAAACAACATAAACTGTTGTGTTGGGGAAGGGATAGCCGCCACGATCGGCTGATAGCCATTTTGAGAGTGAATATACAGTATATATACATGCACATACTTCATTGTTTCTCGGCAACTTATGATCCACAACTATATTATTGTTATTTCACACTAGTATACCAACTAACTAGACCGAATGTCCATTATTATATGTGACCAAATATACTTCAGAAGCAGCTACAGTACAGTTGGGGAAAAACAAATGTTTATGGGCGAAGCTGTTCGAAAAAATCTGCCTTAACACTATCTGGTCCGAAGTTGTGTGGGATCGTATGATACTTTGTGTAATTATTATTGAGGATTATACTTGTTTTTCTCCATTATTCGAGCTATGTTTTTGTTTAGCTTTAGGTGGCAATTTTAGATCTTGGTTGAGGATAAATCTGTTTGATCTTAGTTGAGGATACACCAGCTTGGAACCCTTATTAGGACACATACATAAGACATAAATATCCCCCCTGTACCAAGATTATCAGTGAGGAGATCAATAGCTCTATTAGTCTTGTCATACCATATTAGGGGGCAAGAACATAAGGAAAATCCCTTGTGAGTTCTTAGTATACAGCATGGAGCCATTATTATCGTTTATCAAAACATTATAAGCATACTATAACACACTATCTTATTCTAGTATTATTAGGCGATAATATTCAGCTAAGGAAGGATCTGTGAAAGTATAGGAGGCTAAATAAATTGTTTATTATCCCTTTGATTGTTGGAGGGTATTCCAAAGCTGACTTACATTTGTGTATGACCATTAGAAACGGAAGAAGGAACAGTAATAATGGATACAAATACATAACGAATAAATGAATAAATACATCCTCCTGACTTCATAGGTTAAGAGGGATGGCGATAAGAACACGGGATGGATTATCACCCCGACCAAACCTAATTTATCCAAAAATAAAGGCTCGATATTGCTCGCTAGGAAAAAGTCGACAATAAAATATTACGAAGTGTCTTAATACTGACAAACAATAGCGAGCCTATAATTTAGGAAGATCCGGCCATCTATGTATCTATTTATCACTATTTATTCAACAGTGGTGGGTGGCTAGTCCTTCTACTAACCTGCTTCACCCTTAGGCATGTAATACAGATATATATACGGCTTACTTCCCTAGATGGGTTGCCGACCAAGGTTAGCGACCCAGCTTTAATATATGACGATATTTCTAGATAAAAAAGATGAAAAGCCCACGAATGTTATTAGTGTCTGTAAGGTGTCCTCAGTATGTTCATTCAAGATGTGCATAGATAGATCCTATATCTATTACACTCTGACTGTCATTCAATGGGATGATGAACACTACTTGCCGATTGTGTTCTGCCATCATTGGAACACATTAGCTTAACAATTCATCAATTTATGGAGTAAGTGGATGAACATTGCAAGTTCCACAGAGATCATAGTCTACGGCTAAATGTGAATTACAATTAACTGGAAGTAGGTGTGTTGTGAGTATGATTGCCTTAGGAAGTAAATAAGAGGTATAACTGTAATGCCCTCGCAAAAATCCCGCCACCCAAATACTCTGCTACCCGAGTTGACGTTTGGGTTAGTGTAAAATAGTCATGATGGTGAAGTCTAAGAAACCCATCACGTGATGATATCCACGAGACTATCAACCTGGTTCTTTCAAGAAGAACTAAGGTTACAAACCTATTAACGTCCGAGGTGGCAGAATGGGTTAGCGCGCGGACCTGGGGTGACCGGACCTACTGAGGTCAAGTTCCGTCTGGCGAATTACTGTTGGGCACCATACCGAACTAACGCAAGTATTTCAGAGGTAGGAGAAACTACGCGACTGTTCTGATCAGTATATCAACCGTTGATGAAGTCCTCTTAAGGTACTCTCGGACTAGGATCTTAAATATTGATTCTTATGTGGTCGATATCGGACGAACGCAGTAATTTCAGTTGGAGTGATATTACTGCCTGCCCTGATCTTTATAAGAGGTTCGGGGGACCCGGGGGCGGTGTTTAAACCTTTAAGTTGCACAGCCATATGGGATGCCACAGACTCAGCTCACCAAGGACTTGTCTCTGCAGAGTGCCCGTGAGGGTATCTCGCCAAGCCCTATCTCTAACACAGCGGTCTCAGAGGTTTAAGACTACCTGTGCCGAGTGGCAGTGTCCACTTTAAATAGAGAATAATAGAGAGGGCGGCAGGCCGTAGTCTCTCTACTTTTCACTATAGAAACTGTAACCTCGCGGGGGAGCCTATGTCACGTCGGCAGGCCGAACGATGACAAAGTTCCTCGACAAGGACACTGGTACTTCCCACTCTAGAGAATATTGAGGACAGCAGGCCGCAACCTTAGTTCTCCTTGAAAGAACCAGGTTGATAGTCTCGTGGATATCATCACGTGATGGGTTTCTTAGACTTCACCATTATGACTATTTTACACTAACCCAAAACGTCAACTCGGGTAGCAGAGTATTTGGGTGGCGGGATTTTTGGGAGGGCATAACAATAACATTTTACTGTATGAGAAATATACAAGAAGAATGTGTAGGAAGAAGGAGAGTACTTTAACCCATAAAACGCGATAAGCCTCACAGAAGGGTCACTATAGCGAACGCGATAGGCCTCACAATAGCAAGACCATAAAAAAAAACTTCCAAAATGCCCCAAAGGCTCTAAGAAAAAGGAATATGTGATTATGTAATATAATTCCCCTCTAGTAAATCTTACCACTCATCCTCATATGTCTCAACACCCCTCCTTCCCCACCTTCCCCCCTCCTTTATCGGCTATTTTTCCTCATATTTCCCCCATTTATCGGATATTTTTCGCTTGAATTAAATTTTCTCTCACGCGGTTACGTAAACACCAGTGAGTCACTTAGAGACCTTATACAACACTGAGATTTCTCCTGTGGCAGTCAGTGTGTTGCTAGATGTTGCAGAGGGAGGATATGTCTCTCGCCCTCCTGCCTCAGCATATGACAGAGCGGCGAAATTATAAGTTTGTGACCCACCAATTGCTATTCCCACTACTTTTATCGCTCTTCAAGGTTCATATTTCATCATATAAGTAAAATAAACACACATGGAGAAGAAATAATGCTTTATATCGAAAATATAACAAATTCTATCAGAATCAAAAGCTAGATATTCACAAATAACTACCATAGCCCTTAGGACATTTTCGCGTTTGTTGGGTTAAGTTATATTTTAAATACCCAAAGATAAAGTTGCGAAAGGTCCAACATGGAGACAAATTTTCTGGATGTGATCATCAACAATAAAACTTTTGACGAAAATTAGTAACATAAGAGAAAGATGCAAACTGTCAATAACACACATAATTACTCTGGGTGTTATTTGAGACATAGGTAGAAGGATGTTTTATCGTCGGATTTATTGCAGCTGACAGTAAATTTAATCCCAGTAACTGATTTGTCCATACTTAATGGAATATGTGAAACTACTACATCTCTGTGCCATATATATACCAAGTATACATAATACATATGTTGTTGTTTTTAAAAGAGTGGTAGAGCCAAAATCAAAGTACGTTAGAGGTAATTTACGTGTATTGGAAAGATCGTGGTGTTTGTTAAATGTAGTGAAATTAATAGGAGGGTGTGTGTGTGTAAGAACTAGCTGAATTAATCTCTATGTAGGTGAGACACAAACAGAAACAGTGAGGGAAGCCATGCAAATGAAACAGTAGTTCCTGCAATTCCTTATCATTAAGCCTGTCTGGCCTCCCCTGGGTACTGCCCTACACATTTCTCGGAATAGCCAAGTAATCAAGATGAAGACATGACAATTTTCCGTCAACTGAGAACAAACAGACCATCATTACATAATTTCCATCATATTCTGGTTACCATTAGACAATTTTCTTTAGCTTGCAATCTACTTATACTACTCAAATGAGTAAATACAATTTCAATAAACCCTCTCTGTATCATAGGTTCTTCTTAAACTGTATACATTCATCTAATTTTAGCCAGAATCAGAGGTGAAAAGGCGTTATGGTGCTGAAGTGGTTAAGAAGCTACAGAAACAAGCACTTGTACTGACCAAACTGACACCGGTGACCGTAGACTCCTGATGGGCAGCTACATCGGTTATTGTTGACGCAGCGGCCACCGTTGTAACAGAAGTTCCGGCCACACTCATCTGTAACGACACAACTGAACAATATGTTGCTTGTACCATGCCTATGACTATGTAGAACATGTTATGTTCAGAATACCTTATTTTAACAATTCTCGAAGTTATGCTTAGGACTATATATATATATATATATATATATATATATATATATATATATATATATATATATATATATATATATATATATATAGTATATATTTCACAATAGACCAGTACAATACTGTGATGCGTTTTTCCATTGTTGTACAGTTGGACACATAAGTTCTGTCCCTCGTTGTGATCTTATGTATGCGAATAAAATAATATGAATAAATTGTTAATGTGGTTGTTGTTGTTGTTGTTGTTCCCTAAGCTGCCTGGCCGAACAGCCCCGAATCCCTAAGGAAGGCCATGGCCACGGTCGGGCTTTCCCACAGAGCTCTCAAGGAGTGTAGATTGTGTTGTTGGCGTAAGTGGTTGTGTGAAATGCAGTCTTCTATGATGTGTTTAATAGTATGAGGTGTTATGTTACAACCTGGGCAGGAGTCGACGACGGAGTCATCCAGTCTCTTCTGATAGCTCAGAAGGGCTGGATGGAGTCCGCATCTCAGCCTGGCCAGGTGGACTCTGTCCTCGCGAGGAAGGGAGGATTCAGAAGGATGGATTTCGGGAGGTCGTGCCGGCAGCTGTGTGTTGTTTATGAGTGAGTGGATGGAACGGCGAGAGATATGAGTATGGATGTGCTTCTGGAAGCTGGTTTGGGGTGGGCAGGGTGGGATAGAAGATAGTATTTGTGTGTGATAGCTTGTGCTGGGTGTTGTTTTAAAATGTCTTGGTGTCTGTGGATGTGTTGCCATGTAGTGTAGTGGGTGGTGTTGGTTCGTGGAGGCTGCTGCCATGAATTGAGTGCCTCTCATGTCCAGATAGTCTTTGACTTTGATGACTTTGGTGTCATGATGTAGGTAATCTGTAGGTGAAGTAGCTATGCAGCCTGTGATGATTTTTAGGGCTTTATTTTGAATAGTCTGTAAGGTCTTATGATGTGTTTCAGCTAGGTTAGAAGCCCAGGCCGGGCTTGCATATTCCATCACTGATCTTATGTATTGTTTGTAAATTGTGGTGGTGGTTTCTTTGTTGTGTCCAAATTTTGTGTGGGCAAGTGACCTGAGGGCGTTAAGTCTGGGTGTCAGTTTCTTTTTTAATGTGTGTGGTGTGCTGTTTGACTGTCATTTGAGTATCATATGTTACTCCTAGGATTTTGGGTGAGTGTGTGTGTGTTAGAGGTATGTTGTTTATGGTGAGTTGCGGGGAGTATGCGTGATCTCCTGTCCAGCTTGGGAGGAGGGTTGCAGTGGATTTGGTTGGCCTGAATTAAGTCTATTTGTAGTGCACCAGTCATGTAATGTGTTAAGATAGGGTTGAAGGAGATCTGTTGCTGTGCCTGAGTCTCGGTGTGTGCATTTGAGTGTTATGTCACCTGCGTAGGAGGCTATGTTTATCTGGGGTGTATTGGGTGTATTTATATCATACATGTACAGATTAAAGAGTGCGGGCGACAGGATGGATCCTTGCGGGGCTCCGTTTGGGACATTTCTGATGCTAGATAACTGACCGGCAAAAGATACATTTGCACATCTGCCTGCTAGGAAGTTGGCCAGCCACCTTTTTGTGTTGTTGTGCATGTTTGTGTTGTAAATTTTGTTTGTTAGGTTGTGGCGGGGGATGGCATCGAAGGCTTTACTAATGTCGAGTGTGGCAAGTAGTGATCTGTGTGGTCTGGCTGAGTTGATGCCGTCGAAAGCTCTTTGTCTGTAAGAAGAGTGTTTGTGGAGTACAGTGGCCTGAAGCCATGTTGTGTTGGGGCTAGGGGTAAGGTGTGTGTAATTAGTTGTAGTACAAGGCATTCTATGACTTTGGAGGGGGCGCAGAGGAGTGTGATTGGGCGGTGTGAGGAGGGTAGCGTGGGGTCTTTGTTGGGTTTGGGGAAAGTGATGATGATACCATGCTTCCAGATGTCTGGTATTGTGTTGTGTGAATAGCTGTAGTTTGATATGTTAGTGAGTGCTTGTATGCCTTGTGGTCCCAGGTGTCTGAGGTGTATGTTGCTTATGTTGTCTAGGCCACAGGCGGGTGAGTGCTTGAGATTGTTGATGATGTGCTTAGTCTGGTAGTTAGTGAAGGCTGTATAGTCAGGGTCTGTGGGGAATTCTCTCTTACGTCGGATGACACGTCGGTCGTCTTTATGGGGTTTTTGGTGGCTGATATGAGAAAAGTGATTAATGAGAGTGTTTGCTTGTTGTTTATATGAAGGAGTAGAGTCTGTTGTTGTGATTGCAGCATGTGATTGTGTTGTGTTGCTGTTGGAAAGTGTGATGCTGTTTAGTGTTTTGTAGAGTTTTTTGGGGTTTGTATTGTGATCAAGTGTTTGTTTTTGTTTGTTTTTGTTTTTTCTATGTGAGTGAGGGAGACAAAAGGCATAACTACCTGCAGCGAGTGCCTCACCCAGATTTCAAAGAGTGACAGGGCCGAAATCAAGGGACGTTCGAGGTAAAATGCCTGGACACACGGAGTTTGAAGCAATTTAAAGCATAGGAAGAGGGAAAGACTGATTCTGGGAGAGAGTTCCAGAGCTCAGCAGTTGAATGGGAGAAACTCTGAGAATAGCGTTTCACTCTTGGGTAGGAGAGTTGCACAGAGTAGGGGTGGGATTGTGTTGCAAGGCGGGTACTACGTGCCCTATGTAGAGGAGGTGGTATACACTGGGAAAGCTCCGAGGAACACTGATTATTGTAGTAGCGATAGAATAGTGAGAGAGATGCAACATTGCGGCGAAGAGAGAGAGATTGCAGAGAGTTGGTGAGTGGACGGGAGTTAATGATACGAAAGGCTTTCCTTTCTACTTTATCTAGGAGTGCGGTGTAAGAGGATCCTCCCCCCACATGTGAACAATGCTCAATACAAGGATGCACTGTGCCCCTGTACAGAGCAAGTAGCTGTGCAGGGGTAAAGAACCCCTTGAGGCGGTTGAGCACACCCAGCTTCTGGGAATTATAAAGCTGCCTTAGCAAGATTGGTAATATCTATTATCTATCTATTGCCTGACGCCGTGATCCCCGAAGGTGTGGCCACGAACGAACCGCCCCCATGCACCTCTGTCCCCAGTCAGTCGACGACCCTCCCCCCAACCAGCACCGCCTTCATTCATATACTTCCTCACTCCATCCTTCCACCTCTTCTTCGGTGCACCTCTCCCTCTCTGTCCTTCCACCTCGCTCTCGTACACCCTCTTAGTCAATCTCTCACTTTCCATACGTTCCATATGGCCGAACCATCTCAAGTTGTTCCTTTTCACATATTCCAGCACATCTACCTCCACACCACACCTCCTCCTTACTTCCTCATTCGTCTGTCTATCCCTCCATGTAACTCCGCACGCACTTCTCAAGTAACTCATTTTTGCTGCTCTCACTCTTGGTCTGAGTCTCTTCTCGAACGTCCATGCTTCGCTTCCGCAAGTTAGTGTCGGGATTACCACACTGTCATGCAAGGACTTCTTCACTTCCATACTGACCACCCTATTTCTTGTTACTGCTTTCAACGTTCCTACAACCCTCTTCCCCTGTTGCACCCTCTCCCGCACCTCCTCATCCACAGTCCCATCTTTACTCAACACACTGCCCAGATACTTAACACTCAACGAGCGGCTAGGTCGGTAAATTCTACTACCTGCCAAGCGGGTGGTTTTACCCTAAACGAGCTTATTTCCGTGCATAATCAAGAGCCAGAGCGTAATACAATTATGTATCCCTGATAGGGCGTTAATTGTGCTTTCCAATGACACCTGAACCATCCTTCTACGATCACTGGTTGTCTTGCAACGATCGTGCAACCGAAGGGCAAATTCGCTAAAATACGGTAATTTTGTTACATAATTACGTGTGTAGCGAGGGAGGGAGGGTGGATGTGTGTGTAGTATATGTCAGTAGGCCCACGGCAACCGTGGCGAGCGGTCATGAGGCAACCTATGCTCCTCCCGTCGCTCGTCTCTCTCTCAGAGCGAATATTGCGCCAAAATTGCACACAGACTTAAGTCGGGCCCCGCCACATAGTCCTTTCTTCTCCATACGGACTTAAGTCGGGCCCCGCTAAAGAAGGGTTAAAAGAGCTGACGATCTCCATAGCCTGACCATTCAGCTTCACCTCACACTTTGTGACTTCACCCCTTTCGAAGACCATAACCTTGACCTTCCCCGTATTTACCTTCAAATTCCTTTTTTCGCACACTGTTCCAAACTCATTTACCAGACCCTGCAACTCCCATTCATTATCACTCATCAGAACTGTATCATCGGCAAACAGCAGTATAGGTAGCTTCCACTCATTTCCCTCCCTTTTCAGCGATACATCAACATCCACTGCTCTTGATAGTATTTATTTCAACCACGGGGACATCACACACCCCTGTTTCAAACCAATATTCAGGTCAAAGAACTTGCTCTACTCACTCTCCACACGTACTGCCGCCTTTGCACCCTCATACATGCTCTTCACTGCTTTCAGCAACTTGCCATCTACTCCGTATATTCTAAATACTTTCCACAAACCTTCTCTATCCACTCTGTCATAGGCCTTCTCCAAGTCCATAAAGGCAACATACACCTTTTGTTTCTTCTCCAGATATGTAGGAAGTTATTCCAGTTTAGTGTTTGTTGTTCTTGTATTTTGTTGTTGATCTGGGTGTTAAGTGCTTGGATTGTTGTGTGATGTCTTGTGTGTGTAGTGCTGGGGAGTGTTTCAGTGTGTTAATGTGGTTTCTTTCAGCTGCCTGGCCGAACAGCCCCGAGTCCCTGAGGAAGGCCATGGCCTCGATCGGGCTTTCCTACAGAGCTCTCATTGAGTGTAGATTGTGTTGTTGGCGTAAGTGGTTGTGTGAAATGCAGTCTTCTATGATGTGTTTAATGGATGGGGTGCTGTGGTTACATCCCGGGCAGGCGTCGACAACGGAGTCATCCAGTCTCTTCTGATAGCTCAGGAGAGCTGGATGGTTGTCCGCATCTCAGCCTGGCCAGGGTGGAAACTCTGTCCTCGCGAGGAGAAGGGAGGATTCAGAAGGATGGATTTCGGGGAGGTCGTGCATGCAGCTGCGTGTTGTCTGTGAGTGAGTGGATGGATCGGTGAGAGATATGAGTATGGATGTGCTTCTGGAAGTTGGTTCGGGGTGGGCAGGGAGGGAGAGTTGACAATAATTGTGTGTGATACCAACGTGCTGGGTGTTTGTTTGATATTTCTTGGTGTCTGTGGGTGTGTTGCCATGTAGTTTAGTGGGTTGGGTCTTGGTTCGTGGAGGCTGCTGCCAGGAATTGAGTTGCCTATCATGTCCAGATGGTCTTTGACTTTGAGGATTTTGGTTTCTTGATGTAGGTGATCTGTGGGTGCAGCAGCTGTGCAGCCTGTAATGGATCTTCAGGGCTTTGATTTGAATAGTTGTAAGGTATTATGATGTGTTTCAGCTAGGTTAGAAGCCCAGGCTGGCTTGCGTATATTCCATCACTGATCTTATGTATTGTGTCATATACTGTGGTGGTTGTTTTCTTGTTGTGTCCAAATTTTGTGTGAGCAAGTGACCTGAGGGCATTAAGTCTGGGTGTCAGTTTCTTTTTAATGTTTGTGGTGTGCTGTTTTGAATGTCATATGAGTATCATATGTTACTCCTAGGATTTTGGGTGTGTGTGTATGTGTTAGGGGGGTGTGTTGTTTATGGTGAGTTGAGGGATGTATTCGTGTTCTCCTGTCCAGCTGTGAGCAGGTTGCGGGGATTTGGCTGGGGCTAGATTAAGTCGTTGTAGTGCACCAGCCATGTAGTGTGTTGAGATAGGGTTGAAGAGATCTGTTCTCTTTTTGGGTCATGGTGTGTGCATGTGAGTGTTATGTCATCTGCATAGGAGGCAAGTTTATTTGGGGCGTATTGGGTGTAGTTATATCGTGCAGTACAGATTGAAGAGTGCTTGGGCGTAGGACGGATCCTTGTGGGACTCCGTTTGGAAAGTTTCTGATTTTAGATGACTGACCGGCAAAAGATACGTGTGCACATCTGCCTGCTAGGAAGTTGGCCAGCCACCTTTTTGTGTTGTTGTGCATGTTTGTGTTGTAGATTTTGTTTGTTAGGTTGTGGCGGGGGATGGCATCGAAGGCTTTACTAATGTCGAGTGTGGCTAATAGTGATCTGTGTGGTGGTCTAGCTGAGTTGATGCCGTCAAAAGCTCTTTGTGTAAGCTCTGTGAGAAGAGTGTTTGTGGAGTGCAGTGGCCTAAAGCCATGTTGTGTTGGAGCTAGGGGTAGGTCAGGTGTAATTAGTTGTAATACTAGTCATTCCATGACTTTGGAGGGGGAGCCAAAGAGTGTGATGGGGCGGTGCGTGGAGGGTAGCGTGGGGTCTTTGTTGGGTTTGGGGAATGTGATGATGATACCATGCTTCCAAATGTCTGGTATTGTGTTGTGTGGAATAGCTGTAGTTTGATATGTTAGTGAGTGCTTGTATTGCCTTGTGGTCCAGGTGTCTGAGGTGTATGTTGCTTATGTTGTTTCTAGGGCCACAGGCGTGGGTGAGTGTTTGAGATTGTTGATTTGGATATGCTTTGTCTGTGATTGGTGAAGGGTGTATAGTCAGGGTCTGTGGGGAATTGTCTCTTACGTCGGATGACACGTCGGTCGTCTTTGTGAGGTTTCAGGTGGCTGACATGTGAGAAGTGATTGATGAGAGTGTTTGCTGTTGTCTTTACATGAAGGGAGGTAGAGTCTGTTGTTGTGCTTGCAGCATGTGATTGTGTTGTATTGCTGTTGGAAAGTGTGATGCTGTTTAATGTTTTGTAGAGTTTTTGGGGGTTTGTTTTGTGATCAAGTGTTTGTAGGAACTTATTCCAATTTAGTTTTTGTTGTTCTTGTATTTTGTTGTTAGTTTGGGTGTTGAGTGCTTGAATTTGTTGTGTGATGTATTGTGTGTGGGGTGCTGGGGAGTGTTTCAGTATGTCGCGTTGTCTGATGAGGCTTTGAATTTCTGGTGTGAAGTTGGCGTTGTGTCTTTTTCTGTTACCTCTTGGAATGTGTTTCTTGTCAGTGTTTTGGATAGTTTTATTGAGTATGTGTACAGGGCATTGTTGATGATTAGTGATGGGTGTACTGTTAGAGTTGTGGAAGTGTTGTTCTGTCTCATTTTTTGAATGCTTCCCAGTTAGCTTCTTTTATAATTGGTGTATGTGTGTTTGTGGCTAGCTGGGGTGGGTGATCTGGTTTTGGTGGTGATAATGATCGGAGGTGGTCAGAGCCTAAGGTTCTGACCACCCTCCAGGATGTTGTGGGGGCGAGTTCTGGGGAGCAAAAGGTGATGTCTGGAGATGATGGGTTATAGAGGGCTTGGTTGAGAAATTATGGGTATGTTGATGGATGTCGTTTAAGGATGATGAGGTTATCTGTTTGGTTTTGTAGTACCAGCCCTCTGTCTGTGTCAGGGTTGTCGACAAACCAGGCCGACGTCTTGGCAGTTGAAGTCACCACCCAGGATGATGTGTGGGGTGTGTGGGGTGTTTGTGATGTGTTGTAAGTGTGGTCTGTATTCATTTGGTACTGTAGGGGATGTTTGGGGAGGGATGTATGTGTTTATGATGGTTATGTTGGAGTTGTTGCCAGTGCGTATTTTAATTGATTGTATTTCTGGATTTGGTTTGTACACTGGTTACTATGTATGATATTTCTTTGTGTACCAGGGTCCACCGCCCCCGCCGACAGCCCGGTCTTATCTGATGGTGGTGAAATTATGAAATGTGGGTGTTTTTTGTGTTGTGCAGAGTTTTGTTTCTTGTAAGATGGCAATTTGTATGTTGTGTTGTTTGATGAAGTGTGAGAGTTCGTGTTTCTTTGTGTTGATGCCATCTATGTTCAATTGAAGAATGTTAATGTTATGTGCACGATGTATGTTGGGTGCTGCTGCACGAAGATGGGGGTGGGGGGTGAGGGGGGGGGGGGGTGAGGGAGGGGCTGGGGGGTTGGGAAGGGGTAGGTGGGGGTGGGGATGGGGAGCAGGAGATGGGGGTTGGAATGGATTAGGATGGGGTTGTGTGGTGTGTTGAGTTGAGGATGTTGGATGGTATGGGAAGGTTAGGTGGGTTTAGGGAGGAGAGGTGGACAGGTTTTAGGGGGGGAGTGGATGATATGGGAAGGCTAGGTTGGTTGGGGAGGAGAGGTGGACGGGTTTTAGGCGAGGAATTTGACTGGGAGAGGGAGGGGCATGAGGAACAGGTCCACGTGTTCGTGTAGTGTTTCTTGGAGGCAAGTGTTGTACAGGTGAAGTGGGTCCAGTTCCTGCATGAATTGCAGAGAAACTGAACCCTTAGTGTGGCGACTCGAAGTGATGGGTTTTGAGCAAGTTGGACATATGTATGTGTACGTGGGTCCTGGGTTGCTCTCAATGTCTCCGGCTAGAAGAAGTCTTCGAGAAATGACAGCCGGAGAGGCATTTCTCGGTGTAGGAAAAAAAACTGTGTGATGTGTTGTGTGTGGTGTGAGAGGTGTGGAAATTCCCGGCGCGACCGAAGCCGCTCCAAGGACCCGTGCCCCCAGGAAGGGGGCAGGGGATGGTTGTGACGGTTTGGCTCCCGAAACTGCTCCCCGCGGCCGGCATCCGGTTGTCCTCCACTGGTCGTTGATCTTGTCTCCGGCCGTGGAGGGTCGGCAGCCATCCGCGGTTGGCAGCTCCGGGAGGTGGTCCCACGGCGCAGACGCCGCCACATCAGGACCAATGTTTCAGTGTGTTAATGTGGTTTCTTTCAGTTGTCAGTCAACTAGTCAGGTGAGTTAACCACTGCATACAAAACTACACCTGTAAGTTAATCATGGGCACTATATATTAGATCACGGAGAGGAAAAAAACTTATGTGGCCAACTGTACATGTTAGTTACTACATGCAACAGGTATTATTAATCATCTTGTTCTTCACTATCCAGATTCCAGAAGCCAAGTCAAGCTTCCCCTGGTGTACACTCCATAATCAATCTGCTCCAAAACTGTATTTTATCGGTAATTCTCCAATTGGGTTTAGAGGAAAGCTAAACATTTGTTTCCTATCCAGCCTCTATAATCATGATTGTCATACTTTTAGTAAAGTACTTTTTAACCAGTGGTTTGAGGAATACCTTGTACAATTTTCATCACCTCATGTTTGCGCGTGTGGCGGCGAAAATATTTTTTTATAAAGAAAAACACAAGGACATATTTGGGTACGGCATAATTCGCTCATTTTCCTTAGGTATCCTACCTCTAATACCTACAACTCATTGTGTTCTTTTCCCAAAATGAACAATAGTACATTAAGAAAAATATGAGCAATATATGTGTAGGTGTACGCAATCATGGCCTATTATATGATTTTTTTAAATTGTCAAAGATTACAAATTTGGCTGTAACACTATTTCCAAACGATACTCATGGAAATTGTCTGAAAAATGGATAGGATGTACATCAATATGTGATTCTTTAACACTGAAGCCGTGGTGACCGTCATATGACGGGCGAGAGATAAATGGCCTATCCTCCGGTAACCGTCATATGATGGGCGGCATTCTGAGCACATTAGGGGCTCTGAGAGAGAGTCCGCGCGTTGGGAGGACGATAGGCAGGCTCTGACCTTTCGGCACTGCCACTGGGCCGTGTCTGGAACCACCGCCGCCACCCTACACACAACCGTCCTCGCGAGACAAGGAAAAAACTGAGGAATTTACCTTATTTAGGGTATTTTCACCTCCGGTTGCGCGATCGCTACAGGATAACCCGTGGTCGTACAAGGATGATTCAGGTGTCATTGGAAAGCTCTATTATCTCCCTTTCACGGATACATAATTGTATTACGCTCTGGCTCTTGTTTATGCATGAACATTAGCATGGAATGAAGCTCGTTTTCGGTAAATATAGCCGCCTGGCAGCTAGGTCATGTCAACAAATGGCCCCGTCCTTAAGGGGTTAAAATAAGGCCTTCCGTCATGCGTGAACGACACCTAGTGAGGATACTACTGGATGTAAACAAAACTCACGTGACTCACCCACCTCCAATGACAACAATATTGTCATTACCATAACCTGACAACCTTATCTAACCTGGGGACTACCGCACCAAGACCCCCCTTGCTCCTATAGATGATGTAGAAGACGTCTAATTGTAGGAATCGTTTTTTACACCATACCCGAAAAAGGATTTATGGAGCTCCGATCTTACTCTCAACCATCTGAACAATTTTACCAGCACACCTAAACTTTGTTAGATGCGGGAATAGCCTCCCGAAAATATCAAGCCCTGGTGGGGGCACGAACTCTCAACCCTTGGGTTGTGAGGCAGACACCTTACCAGTTAGACCAATCGAGATATCCCTCTTGGCCTGGTCGTCTCAGGGTATTTCCGCATCCGATCTGTTTTAGGCTAGCCTACTTTCACTGACTTTACACTACTTCACCTTCCGGGAAGCGTAAGCTCCGAACAGAGAGGAACAAGCTTGAGCCGAATCGACCGAGAGTCCGTCAGAGAGATGAACGGGAATGGTGAGTCTACTTCACTGAGCGGTGCACCACACGCACATACTAACTGCCCAGTTGGCAACTTGCTTGGGCGGCTGGCAACGCCAAAACCCAACCCAAGCGAATCTCACAACACTCCCTGGTCTCTCTCTTATCCTCTTCCTTGTCCTGTAGGAATCGGTTTTTACACCATACCCGAAAGAGGATTTATGGAGCTCCGATCTTACTCTCAACCATCTGAACAATTTTACCAGCACTCCTAAACTTTGTTAGATGCAGGAATAGCCTCCCGAAAATATCAAGCCCTGGTGGGGGCACGAACTCTCGACCCTTGGGTTGTGAGGCAGACACCTTACCAGTTAGACCAATAGAGATATCCCTCTTGGCCTGGTCGGCTCAGGGTATTTCCACATCCGATCTGTTTTAGGCTAGCCTACTTTCACTGACTTTACATAATTACTATAAAGCACTGTGGGAGAGTAGAAAACACCTCCAACATTGTGCATCGTAACAATAGAAAAAGGGGGTTGCGAGGGTAAACTTATCTGCGAGATCGTTAATGCCCACAAGTATTATATCCTAAATTCAGCGTTTCCATTCTGAATTTAACGCTGCAGCTGTGACAGACGTTTTTTAAAGGGTGACGTAAGTCTTTAGCCCATATACTGCTCGAACCTGTGCAAATTATAAGGCTAAGTTGAAGGAGGGAGAGGTGGTGGGGTATGAAAGGGGGCAGGAATGGAGGATGTGGTATGGAGAGATGCCACTACTTTCTATGTGTCACTCAATATTGAGACATTTCCCAGCACTGGTATTATACTCATTTAAATACCTCGCTTCCGGAAGGACCGTCGCAGTCCCTGAGTTAAAGGGCAATTCTGACAAATTTGATATATTTAAAAAATAAAGCAATAGGCCTACTACTGTTTCATTTGTGCATATTTTACTTGTATAATGACCATGTGAACATTGAAGAACTAGAATATAGGTGTAAAGAGGAAATAACCAGTAGGTTCCCTGAGTAAGGTAAGAGCAAAAACAAAAAAATTCATAAGACAGGAATCCAGTAATCGAGGAGTCGTTTTTCTGCAGAAAACCCTAGTTTTTACAGCAAATAAGTAGAGGCCACAAGCCAAAGAATTACGGAGCAGTATTTCATAGAGCCTTATTGTTTACAAATTTAAATACAGTGTCTAGAAAGAAACTGAAATCCAATTTTTAATTTTGGGAATTTTGCATTAACAATCATAGTTATTCATGAACAGTGAGAAAGTGTCGTTTTCTTTCGCTCTTGGATGACAAAGAAAACGTATTTTCCAGGCATTCTATTTACGGCTAACTATAATATTTGGGTGTGTGTCTGGTCACGTAATATCTCGCATATCTCTGTCAACATAGGCAGCTCACAATGCTATGAACTATTTGTTATTAATTTGCTGTGCATATAGGCTTTGCAGCAAGGATGAAGTAACTTAATTTAGATGATCAGTAGAGGGCATTAACCAAATGTATTCAGCTTGGGAAACACATGTAGCCTAGAACTCAAAGCTACTAGGAACCATATAAACCCTTTAATTCCTAAACATTCTTTCCAAGCTGAGTAAAATATTATAGGAGATTGATTGTATTGGAAGGGTTTAAAGTATTTATAGAGAAAGAAGGAGTTATTATGGTCGTTTGCAACCGTTCTGGATGATATATAATATAATGCACAAACAATAAATATACGAAGTTAAATAGGGCTGATGTATGGATAGAGAGATAATTGGGGGGAGGTGAGTAAAGGGAGGGAAGTAATTGGGGATTGGGGGATTCCGGTGGTTTATATAGGGATGCCAACATTACCGACTACTCCTCTACATGGCAGAGTAGAGGGAGTAGGCTAACCTGTAACACTCCTTATGGAGATAGCTGTACATAGCAACTATTCTTGCAATTTGAGGTATCTTTTCTGGTTCTTCAGCTTTCTGATTAAAGTTTATTAATAATTCCGTCATCTTAAATAATCTCCACTAAGTTGCGTTTCAAATTGCATCAATCTATTGCCGGACGCCGTACTCCCGTTTATGAGGGCGGCCAAGCACAAAAGTGCCCAAATTTCCCAGTGAGAAAAAAACCTGTTCCAGTTCATTCAAGGACTTGCAGGATTGACCACTCAACTTACGATCCGTTCGAGTCCGAGGCCCTTTTATGTATGTTTTAGCACTACAGTATGTTTTCAACAGTGATGGGTGGCTAGCCCAATCACCAACCTGCTTAACCCTTAGATAAGCAGTTAGGCATTGTATAACGTTTACTCCCCTAGACGGATCGCCGACCAAGGCTGATAAGTCCCATCTATAATCAGATTTGATTTAAAGTTGTCTCCCTTAGATGAATTTCTGGCCAAGGCTGACGAGTCCTGTACACCCAAATATGCCAATTATAATACAACACAACCTGGAAAATACGCCAGAATAATAATATCAATTCATAAATGCCAGAACAAAAGGTCATGTGATGCCTTAACCCCTTCTGTGCCGACAACATCTTTATCATTTTATTCTAGCTATATTTATAGGATTTTGTGCAGCCTAAGAAGGATCTGACATGGTAGTAAAACTGGTTAAGTGAGATAGTTCAAAGTCTGTAAATTGCTTGAGGCCCTTTTGAAACTAAACAAAAACGTCTTATAGTAGCCAGCATAAAGTTAAAAGGACGTCAACCGGTACCGAAGGGGTTAAAAAAAGAAACAGGCATGTAATTCCATAAAGTACAAAGGAGTACAAAGGAAATCAAGCAACAACATATCTGGTGACCCTTCTAGGCTGCTTGTCCTCCAAAACACTGAGGATCAATTGTCCAAACAGTGGTTTAGAGTGGGTAAGGGAACATTGGAAAGGGAACTACTGCCCTGGAACTAATATCCGTGGCAGGATTAGGAAGTTAGTAGGGGACAGATGGGTTAGTACACCATATTGCATTTATCTCCAGAAGAGATCAGTGAGTCAGCCAACGCACCCGGTCATCAGCCTCTCGACAAGGTACTTTATCATGTCCTAGTGTTGCTTGGGACAAAATCAAGAGTGAACATCACGATGGTTATCTGTTAGAGAGCTTGCACAGATTACTATAATGTTTGTGTTCACCCAGCTACACCTACACATTACTGTTGGTATTTATCTATCATGACTCTTATAGAAAAGATCAAGAGAGTTGACATTATTCCTTGTTATAAACATTCGAATACTGGCTAACTAATGACTAATTTCAATGCTAATAAGATTCACCAATTTATCCGACTTGAAGAAAGCTATTCAAAATAACTTAGATTTCAATACAAAAAAGAAAATAATTAAAATACCAGGAGTGATTTGAAGTTGCTGAACTACTTTAAGTTTCTATGTGGATTTTGTAGACGATTTTCGCCATCAGATGACACTCTGAGCAAAAGCCTTCTATCAGACATCACAGGGAATCAGATTTACTTACTCGACTCACGCTGAAAACAAGTCCCGATGGCAAGGTATATGTTCTCCAGTACTATTTCGTGATGTCTTGGTACGTTTATTGCCCTACCCGTCCACAATTACTGCAGATTCTGATAATGGTAATTGGTGTTCGAGTACTTTGTAAGTTTTCCACTTAGTAATTTAAGAACATTTATAAGAGAGAAGAACTCGTAATAGCGTTGTAAAGGTTTGATTTTAAAAGTATATATATATTATATGTAAACTTAGTGGATGATCGTACTGAGAGGTTACCTAACACAAGCGTGTCAGATATTTACAAGATTCGACTGCCAGGAAAAAACAAACTTAATTTGAGATAACTAAGCATGTGGAATACATTTACATCTTTACTATTAATATTACTAATTTAGCATATCTGTTCATCAACATCATTAAACCTTTGTATGCTGGCTGTTAGATGATGTTATTCAGAATAATCAGGACCATCCAACATTCCAACTATGAGAAAAGTAATCTAATTTTTTCGCTAAATTTCAATGAAAGTTATACCACCTGCGAGCCGACGGGCGGCTCGCTCATCAGCGTCAGTAAAGGGAACGGAAACACAGAATAATAACTGTCATGAAAGAGGCTGCTGTAAGGTGCTATCAACAAACTATATATACTATAGAATTGATTTAGTTTTATGGAAATGCCGCCATATTTGAATGTCATATTATACGTATCCATGAACACTTGTTTGTCATTATTCTATTATGTATATAAAGCTACAATATACTTGTTTCTATTGTTTTGTCATGTTAACTTAAAACAAATGCTGCTTTTTACTAGTGTGTCAATAACTGATAACTAAATCAACCAAATTTCAGTCAGTCGGTTAGTAGCCAGACCCTCACTCTCTTCAAGGGGTAAGGAGGATCAGGAAAACAAAAATGTTGATTCCTTAGTAGAAGTAAGTTGTAGGTAGGATTCCCATTCCTCCAGGGGCTATCTGCGTCAACAAAATGACAGGCGACGGGTTGCAACATCCATACGCCATAAGGTAAAATGTTGATGGAAGTAATCTAATGTACCTCAATCATATAACTTGGGCCTCATACTCTAGCATCAGGACCAGGTGATTTCTGAGGCTTCAGTCTGTCAATTTCATTAAGCACATCATTTCTACTTATAGTAATCGTACTTAACCTATTTTCTATACTATCGCTATATACCTTACTGACTTCTGGAATCTGTGCCAAATTTTCATTAGTGAAAACAGATAGAAACTGACTATTTAATGTACTGCACATTTCTAAATCATTTTCTGTAATTTCTCCTATCGAAGTTTTAAGGGGCCTATTACTATTCTAACTTTAGATTTATATAGTTGGTAAAAAGCTTTTTGGTTATTTTTTGAGTCGTTGGCTATCCTTATTTCATAATTTCTTTTTGCTGTCCTAATTTCCTTTTTGACCTGTCTTGATAGAGTCTGATAGTAAATAAGTAGGTAAGTTTCGCCTTTCTTAATTTTTCTATATATTCCTTTCCTTTTTACTATAAGATCTATTAGTTTATTATTCATCCATTTTGGTTGGTTCTGTATCGATCTAAATCTTCCTTTGGGGATATATTTATTTTGCGCATTGTGAAGTGAAGAAAGAAACTGTTCATATGTAGCTGTCAAGCTTAACTCTGGCTTATCCTGACTTAATTGTTTAACAATAGGGTCCACCCTTAAGGCTCTTCTTATCCCTCCATAATCTGCTTTTCTGAAATCTGGGATAAGTGACGGATTCTCTTTAGCATTTCCTGTCCATTGTATATTAAAATAAATATATTTGTGATCACTATTTCCTAGTTGGTCCCCTATCTCAACATTATTTATCATATGTTCATTATTACTGAGAACTAAATCGAGGATATTATTACCTCTAGTCGGCGAGTCAATGAATTGAAATAAAAAACTATCTTGTACCGCCTCAATAAACTCCTCAGAATCTGAGTCGCCGATCTGATGCTGCCAATCTATCTTCGGAAAATTAAAATCCCCCATAATGCACACATTGCTAAACCTTGATGCTATTTTCACTTCCTGCCATAAAGATTTACCTTCATTTCTACTCATATTTGGTGGTCTATAAATTACTCCAATAACTATGGTCTCGCTACCTTCGCTAACCTCTACCCAAACACTTTCGTTATCATTATTTAGCCTAATACCTGATTTAGTACAGCATTTTAATGAACTCCTGACAAACACTGCTATACCGCCGCCCCTCCTACTTGTTCGGTCATATTTAAACAAACTATATCCTGGTATATCAAATTCTGCTAAAAAAATGCTTGGATTCTGTATTAATCCATGTTTCAGTAAGCGCTATTATATCTATATTTTCATTGCTAACAAGTGCTCTAAGTTCGTCCATTTTATTACATAAACTCCTACAGTTTGTGTAATATAATCTCAATGTATTTCTTTTACTGGTGTCTGGTGGACCTTCTTTTCTTCTCTTAGTATCTATTTGACTGTTGTTATTATCTTGTACTAAGGTAGATATTGTACCACTATTTATATGACTAACTTCTATTACTGCATTGTCACCTATTGTTTCACTGTTATTAATAACATCTAATTTCCCTTCCTGACTATTTTTTCTATCACCTAATTTATTTTGTTTTCTTTTGATGGGGCATTTCCAATTTAAAACCCACCCCAACTGCTCTAATAACTAACTTTCCTAGCATCCCTATCCCTTTCCTACTTAAATGCACCCCGTCCCTTGCGTACAAGCTATCGTTACCGTAGTAGAGGCTCCAGTTGTCTATGAATGGTAATGACAACTCTTTGCACAGCTTTGCCAGCCAGCAATTAAAACCAATTGCTCTGGACAAACATTCACGTCTGACACCTCTTTTTGGCAAGATAGAGCAAGCAATGGGAATCCCACCCTTCATCCTAATCTTATCTAAGGCTACCCTATACAACTTACGCAGTTAAACACTGGTAAGCTTTCCCACGTCATTGCTACCTGCACTAAGTACGACTATGGGTTTATCTCCAAAGTCGTCAATGACGTCCTCCAATCTCTCACAAACTCTACCTATACCTGCCCCGGGGAGACACTCCAGCTTCCTAACTTTGGTGGAGAGATTGTCACCTAAATACCTAACCATAGAGTCTATATACCAATATACCAACTCATATATGGCTCCACGAGAGGGTCCTATACTAACTCATATATGGCTCCATGAGAGGGTCCTATATACCAACTCAAGTATGGGCCCGTGAGAGGGTCCTATATACCAACTCATACTGTATATGGCTCTATGAGAGGGTCCTATATACCAACTCATATATGGCTCCATGAGAGGGTCCTATATACCAACTCATATATGGCTCCATCAGAGGGTCCTATATACCAACTCATATGTGGCTCCATCAGAGGGTCCTATATACCAACTCATATGTGGCTCCATCAGAGGGTCCTATATACCAACTCATATGTGGCTCCATCAGAGGGTCCTATATACCAACTCATATATGGCTCCATGAGAGGGTCCTATATACCAACTCATATGTGGCTCCATCAGAGGGTCCTATATACCAACTCATATGTGGCTCCATGAGAGAGCCCTATATACCAACTCATATATGGGGAGCCACTTATCTTTAGTCCTATTCAAGCACCACTAAAGGAAAAATTGCCTGTAATAATTTCCGCGTGTCGTCTTACCCTACAAGGAAACAGGTAATTTGGGAATTCATTTAGTCTTAAATGTGCTCTCTCTCTCTCTCTCTTCTTTGCTATCCTTTCCTTCCACTGTCCTTTATTCTAGGGTTAGCTATCTCTACTAGAACTAAGTCCTGACCACCTCGCTGGGATCGTAAGGTCTGAGTGGTCAGTGTATCTCTGTCAATTTATGTAAATCTCTCGTGTGAGGTATGTTTTTCATGTAAGTGTATGTGTTGGCTGTGGGGTGAGTATGTACTGTATGTGTGTGATTGTGTACGTGCATCCATATGCGTGTGCGGTTGTGTGAGATGTGTCGCATGCGTGTGTGCAAAATGGTGAACATAATCATTATTGATATACCGACATGAAAACTAAAGAGAGCAGAAACATGTCGATTGAAGACCTTTTTATTCGGAGACACAAGATTACATAATAATGTACTCAAGTCTTGCATTGAATTATATTATTTAATTTGGCTTTAGTAAAGTAATTAAAGTGATGAAATAAAAGATTATTACTTATGAACAACCTTACACCTTAAGTATGTTTATCCAAACTCGATTGATAGACAGCCATGCCTTTAGCGATGATGTAAAGTTACGTTACATTTTAAGCAAAGTTACTGAAAGATTATGCTTGACAAGGTCAAATTACTTCATGTTGGGTTATGTAAAACCCTTCCAGTATGCATATCATAACGCAGGTTTGCTGTACATAACAGATATTTTAGGCAAATATTTTAAGCTTGGGCAGGAGGCAATGGGGAATAAAGCTATAAGTTAAATAGATGTTACATGTTTACTTGTCTGAGGTCCTTTTTAATCCTTAACTGTCGGCGCGCAACTTATGTCGTGTGAAATAAATTTGGACTAAGTGGCGGTTCACAACTTATGTCGTGCGCCATTTTCAGCACGTAATGTTGCTGAGAGAGAGAGCTGAGCAGTGTGAGGAGCCTAGCAACTGTATGACCGCTCACCACTACCGCGGTGGACCAACTGAAGTGAATCCAACCCTTCCCTCCCCTCTCACACTCGCTACATATTATGTAGGGAAATGACCTAATTACAGGGTTTTTGCACTCGTGTTGCACGATCGTTGTTGCAAGAGCACCAGTGGTCGTACAAGGATGGTTCGGGTGTCATTGGAAAGCTCTGTTTACGCCCTTTCAGGGATAGATACTTGTTTTATGCTCTGGGTCTTATTTAGGCATGAAAATGATCACGTAAATAACCCTATTTAGGGTAAAAAAAAAAACGCTGGGCGGTACGGTCAAATAGACCACCTAAGCCGCTCGTAAGGGGTTAAGCTGTATGAAAGCATCAAAAGGTCGCCCGAGTAAAATTAAGTTTAGCATCCCAATTTTGAAAAAAGTTATATTAATGTAGATAGAGTAGATAAGAAAATATGCGGATACATTGATTAGGCGACACTATTATTACTCTGGGAATACACGACTAACTCAACTCTCACCTGTGGAAACCATATGATAAAACACATGTACTCAAACAACCTCACGTCATGTGCATAAAATACTTAGTGCTCTCAACTCTGAAATATAAATCCACTATGATATCATCCCAAGCTAGTTTTCTCTCTCTCTCGCTCTCGCTTTCTCTCTCTCTCTCTCTCTCTCTTTCTCTCTCTCTCTCTCTCTATACATATATATATATATATATATATGTATATATACAGTATATACGGTATATATATATATATATATATATATATATATATATATATATATATATATATATATATATACCGGTATATATATATATATATAAGTTGTATACAAATAAGATGCCACAAGGAGACCAAGAACAAAAGAAAGTAGACTAGAATGACAAACCAATTTAGTTAGAGTAGTAAATAACACAAGAGTGATTCCTACAAATTCACTTTGTTCTCTCCACTGGCTTTGCGAGAACACGGAAGGAGATTAACAATATGGCTGCCATCCTTCCAATACCACCTACCTCCCTGAGTACCCAGGTAGCCAGATTAATACCTCTATGGAGAAAGAGCCTCGCTACATTCAGCAGCAGCCAAGATCAACCCTTCTTATCGCCAACCATCCAGAAGACAAGGATGATAAGAAAACTAACTACAGCCTACCTGAAGTCAACCAAATCAACCTCTCTGGCACGTCCTTCGCAGCCAGTTATTTTTGTGGCATGCCCATTGCAGCCACAACCTCTAGCCTGAGCATGCCCATCGCAGCTCAACCTCTAGCCTGAGCATGCCCATCGCAGCTCAACCTCTTTTAATTTGACACGCCCATTGCAGTTAAAAGCCCTCCCAGCGTCACGCCCATCGCTGTCACCTCCACTCCTTCCCTCAGCACGCCCATCGCAGCCAAAACCTCTCCTCACGGCACGCCAGTCGCAGCCGAAAAATTTCCCAGTGACACACCCATCGCAGTCACCTTCAACCCCCTTCTTGGCACGCCCATCGCAGATAAAACTAGTGACACACCCATTACACTCACTCTCCCCTTTCCACATGGCACGCTCATCACAGCTAAAACTAATGACACACCTGTCGCAGTAACCCTCTCCCTCTTGGCACGCCCCTCGCAACCAGCATCCAACCTTACATTAAACAATCAAAGAGAGAAGAGAAGAAGAATAGGAATAAGTCGCCCAAGGACGAAAGACAAATAAATTCGAAGGACCTCACTTCCATGTCCGAGAAAAAGGAAAAGAACAGCCTTTGCCCTGCTACTCTTTTTCTTTTTAAAAAGACCTCCGTCTACGTATTGTGAAAAACCTGTTATCCTCCGGTAAATTGCGGGGGTGAGTGAGTGAAGTGAGAGACAGTAAATTGCTACTCCTAGAAGAAAAAAAATCCTTCCTTTTTACACTTCAAGACAATATATAAGTCTCGTCTTTCGAAACTACAACCAACAAACCACATACTATCATGAATGTCACTTAGATTTGGTACCAGGATCTTACTATATTCTTATGGCTCTGTGTTAGCATTGGATTCAGGATATTATTCGTCCTGTTTTGCAAGTTACAACACAGCGCTACAGATACTTTAACAGATAAGTGTATATGTATATTTTATGCATGATGTTATATAATGTAGGAACGCTGAAAGCAGTAACAAGAAATAGGGTGGTCAGTATGGAAGTGAAGAAGTCCTCCTTGCATGACAGTGTGGAAATCCCGACACTGACTTACGGAAGCGAAGCATGGACGTTGGTTGAGAGACTCAGACCAAGAGTGAGAGCAGTGGAAATGAATTACTTAAGAAGTGCGTGCGGAGTTACATGGAGGGATAGACAGACTAATGAGGAAGTAAGAAGGAGTGTGGTGTGGAGATAGATGTGCTGGAAAGTGTGAAAAGGAACAACTTGAGATGGTTAGGTTATATGGAACGTATGGAAAGCGAGAGAATGACTAAGAGGGTGTACGAGAGCGAGTTGGAGGGACAAGAGGGAGAGGTAGACCGAAAGAGAGGTGGAAGGATGGAGTGAGGAAGTATATGAACGAAGGCGGTGCTGGTTGGGGGGAGCGGCGTCGACTGACTGGGGACAGAGGTGCATGGGGGCAGTTCGTTCGTGGCCACCCCTTTAGGGATCGCGGCGTCAGGCAATAGATAGATAGATAGATATATCCGTGCCTTTTGATGTACCAAGGCACATAATTATTATGTCATTTCGTTGTTATACAAATCTCGCCAATTCTTAATATGTTGTATTGATCATACCTCACAGGTATTTTGTTTCCTTATACCTGTATACATATCTTCACTCTCTTTTGCCATTATTGTGATTCACTTACTCTAGATGATAAATTATGTATGACCGCTCAGTCCCCAACACCTATTTACCTTGACTTTATCTAATTCAAACATTCAGTGTTCGCTTCAACTTGTAAACCTTGGACTGTGTATTGTTGTATAGTAATAGTTTCTCAGTTTAAATACCCATCGCCTATATATATATATACAGTATATATATATACACTGTATATATATAAATACATATAAATTATAAATATATATATATATATATATATATATATATATGTATACTGTATATATATATATATATTATATATATTGAGGCCGCCTCCAACACACCACCACCCACGGTCACACCCCAGCCACCACTCACCAACTACTGCTATTGAGGCTATAACTGGTGACACCAGAGCCGTCCATATACCCCACAATCTCTGCCACTTGGTGTTGAGGCCACCAATAACACACCTCCACCCACGGTCACACCCCAGCCACCACTCACCAACTACTGCTATTGAGGCTATAACTGGTGACACCAGAGCCGTCCATATACCCCACAATCTCTGCCACTTGGTGTTGAGGCCACCAATAACACACCTCCACCCACGGTCACACCCCAGCCACCACTCACCAACTACTGCTATTGAGGCTATAACTGGTGACACCAGAGCCGTCCATATACCCCACAATCTCTGCCACTTGGTGTTGAGGCCGCCTACAACACACCTCCACCCACGGTCACACCCCAGCCCCAACTCACCCAATTTATTATCCAACTTTGATCTAATAATTCCTGAACTACATACACTGTTGTATTACGTGTTTCATTTATATGAATCTACTGTACTTCCAATCTAGTGGCCAGTACAGGTGTAATATACCAGTGTCCATTCATTATAGGCAAGCCAAATATCTTGGCCACTAACCTCTATAACTCGTAAGCGACGAGAGTAATCGAGCAAACCTACTATAGTCCATTCATTATATGTAGGGAAAAACTCTTGACTGTTAACCTATATAAATCATAAGCGACTAGATTTATCAAGCTAATATTTCCACCATTTAGGAAGGGTGGATGGGACTCGTTAGTCTGCCATCACATAACTCAACCACTGTTATACTACCCATTAAGGGAAGATTTTAATGTTTCTATATTTTTTGTAGGCTCGCTATGGCTCACCAGGAAAAAATCGACACCTTTATGACACGAGAGGTCGTAAAATCGCCAAAGTAATGGCGACAGATGTCTTAAAATCTTAAAAGTAATGGGGTTCAACGCTCCCAGCTACTCAAGTGCTATATGTTCGTGGTCTATATATTGCCATTACGTTTTCCGGGCTAGGATATTAGGAAAGTTCCATGACAATCGTTCAATATATTTTCACACGTCTTGATCCCTGAATGGGTGGTCACAAATAAATCGCCAACATATTAGGAGCCAAGTTGTTCGATTCTCTAGCTGGCATACCGGGGAGGGTTGCTATCCCGACCACCGTTCTCTGCCAAGCTATTATTACATGTAAGTAATAAAAAGACTTACACCTTATTTATATTCAAACTAACAGCTAAGTATCCTCCCACACTCACCGTACAGTCGGCCAACAGGGTCACGGATTCATTTGTTTATGCTATTATAGGGTCATCAAATAGAGAAATGGAAAACGAAATATATAGACTTAACCTACCCACTAGTTTGTTCCTTTCTGTCTTCTGCATTGTTAATATTTATATTTTGTAAATAACCTAAATGCCATATATATAAGAAGCCCTGAGCCGGCTAGAATGTTGGCTGAAAGTACACCTCTCATCATCCCCCAGCCTTTGTTGTTGCTATCAATGTACAGTATATTAATTACATGCCCATTTCCTCTCAGCACTCTACGGGGTGAAAACTGTCTATTCACCCCTTGAGGATTATGCCGCATTTTCCTAAAAAAGGTGCCTCTTCAGATCCAAAAAAAAAAAAATAAATTAAAATTTTGACAGTGTATTTTGGCTATCATTTAACAATTGTATGCAGCTTAGGAAGGATCTGTGGGAATTAAAAGTGTAAAGGCTATCTCAATTAACCCTCTGATTTCCACATACCCTTTTTAATCTGAATGCAATCCTCTAATAGTAGCCAGAACACATAAATGAAGTGCATCATTGTGGCTTCATAGGGATAACCCTCTGTTTTTTCGATGGTCCTTTCTAACCTGAAGAATATAATATAATGATAGTTATGAGAATAGTACAACAGAAGGGATTGTAATGGACGTCGACCAAGTGACCTTAATATAATATAATGATAGTTATGAGAATAGTACAACAGAATGGATTGTAATGGACGTCGACCAAGTGACCTTAATATAATATAATGATAGTTATGAGAATAGTACAACAGAAAGGATTGTAATGGACGTCGACCAAGTGACCTTAATATAATATAATGATAGTTATGAGAATAGTACAACAGAAGGGATTGTAATGGACGTCGACCAAGTGACCTTAATTGCGCATTCTACGTTGTCCAGATACAATCATTTATAATGTTTGCATCTTACAAGAGATAACTTTTGTATTAGAAAAATAATGGCATAACTATATATTATTAATTAATCTGCCACTGCCCCTTATCAGTAGGACATAATCAGTTGATAGCTAATTATATTGCAATGCTGTATTAATTAAACTATATTATATTGCAATGCTGTATTGATTAAACTATTGCCATAAACATGAACAATTTTGTACTGAAGTACTTTATTTGGATGAGGAATAAATATTTACGTCTAACGCTAAAAGCTATATATATTATATATGTTTCTAATCTCTCAGTGGGGTTCGAACCGCCGCCCGTCAGGACGATAGCCGACGCTTTAATCAACTACACCACGGTATTCGACTGCCGTGGTGTAGTTGATTAAAGCGTCGGCTATCGTCCTGACGGTCGGCGGTTCGAACCCCACTGAGAGATTAGAAACATTTAGTGGCTCACATGTATTTGTGATAATTATATACTCAATATATATACATATATATATATATATATATATATATATATATATATATATATATATATACCGGTATATATATAATTATGAGAAACATTATAGAACATAGCTGAATGAGACACTATACCCAGTCTCGCATTATTGCCATTCACCAAGCCAAGCCTAAGCTGACCAGGTAGCTCTCCACTATACCATATACTGTACATCATCACATTATCATTAACCACTTCTGGCTGCATCTCCAAATTGCCTCTGACTAACGCCTCGTAATTAATAATCTATTACCGCGAAACCAATTACCACCGACTTACCAACCAGGGCAAGAAAATTATTCGGCGAATTATCAAGGCGGAACAATCGGGCCATTTATCAGGCGGAGTAAACCTCGCCTTTGTTTAGATAATAATGGCTTGGGGGCGGGCGGATGGGAGTAGTACAAAGGAGTACAAAGGAAATCAAGCAACAACAGATCTAGTGACCCTTCTAGGTTGCTTGTCCTCCAAAACACTGAGGATCAAGTGTCCAAACAGTGGTTTAGAGTGGGTAAGGGAACATTGGAAAGGGAATTACTGCCCTGGAACTAATGTCCGTGGCAGGATTAGGAAGTTAGTAGGGGACAGATGGTTTAGTAACTGACGGGGGGATAAAATAAAGTTATTCATTTACAAACGCAGTCAGTCGCGGGTTTGATGCGAGATATTTGTCTAGGCGGAGTTTAAATGAATCAACGGTGATGCAGTCTATAACGTTTCGGGGAAGCCCATTCCACAAGTTGACAACTCGATTGAAGAAGAAATTCTTAGATTCGTGTGAGTTAAAAGATTTACCAATAATTTTGCAACGGTTTCCCCGCGTGTAATTAGATTGGTCGATAGTGAAGTACTTACTACAGTTCATATTGTCGATGCCTTTGATGATTTTGAACACTTGAATTAAGTCACCTCTTAATCTGCACTGGGTTAAAGGAAATAATTTAATTCTCTAAGACGCTCTTCGTATGGTTTGTTCTTTAGGCTAGGTATCATTTTGGTAACTCTACGTTGAACTCGTTCTAGCTTGTTTATATCTATTTGGTAATAAGGGCACCAGGATTGAACGCAGTATTCCAGAAGAGGGCGGACTAAGGAATTGTAAAGGGTTAGGATAACTTCTTTGGATTTATGCTCAAATGACCTGCCTATAAAGCCAATTATTTTGTTTGCCTTCTTAACAACTTCTGAACATTGTTGACTCGGTTTTAGGTTACTCGATATTGTTACTCCCAGATCGGTTTCTCTGTTTACATTCTTAAGTTGAGTGCCATTCATCGAATAGTTTGCTTTCTCAATTAGGTATCCGATATGTAGTACTTTACATTTATCCGCATTGAAACTCATTTGCCAAATTTGGGCCCAACATGACAATTTATCTAGATTGTGTTGCATATCGTCAACTTGTTCTTTTGAGAGTACGCTATTTGCAATTTTTGTATCGTCAGCAAATTTTAAGATTGTACAGGTGAGACCCTCATCTATGTCGTTGATGTAAATTAGAAAGAGAATTGGTCCTAGTACCGATCCCTGGGGTACCCCGCTACTTACATTGGTCCATTCAGATGCCTTACCGTTTATGACTACTCTTTGCTTTCTGTCGCTGAGCCAATTTTCTATCCATTTCAACACACCGTCTTGTATTCCATGCGCTTTTAGATTAGCAGTAAACGTTTGTGGGGAACTTTGTCAAAGGCCTTTTGAAAATCAAGGTATATAATATCTACAGCTTTACTCTCATCGTAGAGCTTGAGGATATCGTGGAAGAAGTCTAAGAGGTTTGTTAAACAGGAACGTTTTTTACGAAAGCCGTGTTGAGTATCTTTAAGTATGTTATTTTCCTCTAAGTGATTTACGAGTCTGTCGTATGACCGTTTCTAGCATTTTACATACAACTGAGGTTAAGCTAATTGGACGATAGTTACTGGGTAGGGATTTGCTGCCTTTTTTTAATATCGGTGTTACATTGGCTAGCTTCCACTGATCGGGCATAGTTCCAGACTGCAAGGATTTATTGAATAGTAATGTCAGTGGTTTGGAGAGCTCATCCTTAGCTTCCTTTAGAACTCTAGGCGAGATTGTATCAGGTCCAGGCGTTTTATTTACCTTGAGTTTATCTAAACAATTCAATACTTCTCTCTCTGTAACGGTGATATTGCTTAGAACATCTGAATTATCAATCTGAATCGGCGATGGTGTAGGGATATCACTGAGATCTTCTGTTGTAAAAACTGATGCAAAGAAGGTATTGAGGGCATTACTCATTTGTACTTCGTCTTTGGTGTATTCTCCATTTTCATCGACCTAACGGTCCAACAGTTGAAGTAACTACTTTTTTCTTTCTGATATAACTATAGAATTCTTTCGGGTTTGTTTTACTTTACGGCATGATTATATTTATGGAACGAATATTAGTTTGATTGAAGTAGAGGTTCTTATCCAGCAGTTAATATACTGTATATGGTCAATTAAGGGGGTCACCGTTTTTTTTTTTTTTATCTTTCTATCCTTCTCTCTCTTTCTCTGGCTTGTAACCATTCGGCCCCATTCACCCAACTGTTTTAAGACGTTTATCCCCATCCAGGTGTCGATTTCTTCCTGGCGAGCGATAGCGAGCCAGCATTATATGGAGAAATGTGGCCTCGCCGGAGACATTTTTCTATCGAATAATGTACAAATTTAGCTTGCTGTCAAAACAAAAATATATATATATATATATATATATATGCTGGCTCGCTACCGCTCGCCAGGAAAATACTGACACATAGATGGGGGTAAGCGTCTTAAAACAGTAGGCTGAATGGGGCCGAATGGATAAAAGCCAAAGAGAGAGGGAGAGAAAGAGAAAAAAGAGAGGTGGGCTCCCTTAAGTATGTTATGGCATATTAATCTGTGAAGTCAACCACACTGCTTATACTGCTAAACTTAAAGCCACCAATTGTATGTTCATTCGTGTTGGTAACTGTATCTCCTGTTTGATGCCTGTATAAAACATCACATTCATTTTACAAATGGAAGGCTCGCTATAGTAAACATTCGCAAATTTTGTAAGTGTCATTATTAACAATACGATTTACTTTGTTTTCATTCAATTGTACAGTTTCACAAGAGATGCTCTAATCCCAAATGTTCTCGCTCAAAAAATAAAAATATATCAATCAATAAAATATGAGCACATAAAGTTATCTGAAAACTTGTTACTGTTATATACACAATCTGTTGGCCAATTTCCAAAACACATTCTCACAATGTTCAGTACTGCCCCATAAATACTCTACAAAATTGTCACTTTGAATGCAATTATCCCCCAACGTGTTGGTGAAAACTTGTTGCTAAGATTGTATCTATAGTCATACCTTTGGCCAAGATGATGGTGTAGCTGTAGGCGTCGAACTCTGTGTTGTTGTGACGATGGTGGTGTCGGTGCCGGTGACGACCATTGTTGCCTGACGTGTACAATGTTCTCACCTCCACGTCCTCGTCTCGATTGGTTGGTGTCCTCAACCTCCGCCGACGATGATGGTGTTGACGACGACGGTGTTGATGACGATGGTGGTGACTTGCGGCTGTCGGAGAAGGTCGTCTGCGTCGGTGGTGTTTCTGGTGCCTTATCCTCAACGTGTTGGTGCTGTGGTGGTGATCAGCTGTAGCGTTAGTGTTGGTGGTTGTGGTGGTGAGGTGTGTTTGTGTTCGTGGCTGAATGTGGGAATAATCAATAGTGGGATTAAGGAATGGCTGATGTGATGGTTCGTGGTGATAACTTCGGCGTCGTGGGTTTGATGGCTGATCAACAAATGTTTTCGTTTGCTTAGTGTCTCTTGCTGGTTCCGTTTTGAGTACATCTAAAACACTTTTGAACGGCCCATTGTTCTTCTTAGTGTTTCGCCGTTGATAATATGGGCTACCATTTGATGAAGTATTAGAGTAGCTGACCAAGTAGTAGTTCTGTCCCTCGTGGATTAATTCATGTTTGTTGTTGCTTGAGTTCGTCGTTCGCTTGAAACATCCTTCGCCGGGGGTCTTTGATTTTTGGTGTTCTACCTTTGCCACATTATTAGTTCGGTTGGCCTAAAAAGAGAAAACATACTGTCAGTTATATATTATGCTACATCACAATACAGTTTATAGAAATAGTATTCAATATGGAAACACACAATGCAATAAATGAAGAAGTACATACATGCTAGTTACATATACCGTATAATATACAGTATAATTATATATTGCATGCAACTATTGAAATCATTATTGCAGGTTAATCATAACTCGAGTAGATGAATTTAACAAATGGGAAACAGAAACCTTTAAGTTAATAGCATACAATCTAAACAATTCACCCTGTGGCCTATGAATAAACACACGGATTGGTATAGCTATAACAAAATATAATTCATCGCAATTACGTTACCTGTGTGGACCATCCTGGACAACAGGCGACGAGTGTTTCTGGCCGGACCTCCTGCCTCTCCTGGTACACTGTCCGGTACTGGGTCCTGGGGAGGTAGATAATAGTTACTAACATAACACTGTCCGGTACTGGGTCCTGGGGAGGTACATAATAGTTACTAACATAACATAACACTGTCCGTTACTGGGTCCTGGGGATGTACATAATAGTTACTAACATATCATAACACTGTCCGGTACTGGGTCCTTGGGAGGTACAAAATAGTTACTAACATAACACTGTCCGGTACTGGGTCCTGGGGAGGTACATAATAGTTACTAACATAACATAACACTGTCTGGTACTGGGTCCTTGGGAGGTACAAAATAGTTACTAACATAACACTGTCCGGTACTGGGTCCTGGGGAGGTACATAATAGTTACTAACATAACACTGTCTGTTACTGGGTCCTGGGGAGGTACAAAATAGTTACTAACATAACACTGTCCGGTACTGGGTCCTGGGGAGGTACATAATAGTTACTAACATAACATAACACTGTCTGGTACTGGGTCCTGGGGAGGTACATAATAGTTACTAACATAACATAACACTGTCTGGTACTGGGTCCTGGGGAGGTACATAATAGTTACTAACATAACACTGTCCGTTACTGGGTCCTGGGGAGGTACAAAATAGATACTAACATAACATAACACTGTCTGGTACTGGGTCCTGGGGAGGTACATAATATTTACTAACATAACATAACACTGTCCGGTACTGGGTCCTGGGGAGGTACATAATAGTTAGTAACATAACATAACACTGTCCGGTACTGGGTCCTTGGGAGGTACATAATAGTTACTAACATAACATAACACTGTCCGGTACTGGATCCTGGAGAGGTACATAATAGTAACTAACATAACATAACACTGTCCGGTACTGGGTCCTGGGGAGGTATATAATAGTTACTAACATAACATAACACTGTCTGGTATTGGGTCCTGGGGAGGTACAAAATAGTTACTAACATAACATAACACTGTCCGGTACTGGGTCCTGGGGAGGTATATAATAGTTACTTACATAACATAACACTGTCCGGTACTGGGTCCTGGGGAGGTACATAATAGTTACTAACATAACACTGTCCAGTACTGGGTCCTGGGGAGGTACATAATAGTTACTAACATAACACTGTCCGTTACTGGGTCCTGGGGAGGTGCAAAATAGTTACTAACATAACACTGTCTGGTACTGGGTCCTGGGAAGGTACATAATAGTTACTAACATAACACTGTCCGTTACTGGGTCCTGGGGAGGTGCAAAATAGTTACTAACATAACATAACACTGTCTGGTACTGGGTCCTGGGGAGGTACATAATAGTTACTAACATAACATAACACTGTCTGGTACTGGGTCGTGGGGAGGTACATAATAGTTACTAACATAACATAACACTGTCTGGTACTGGGTCCTGGGGAGGTACACAATAGTTACTAACATAACATAACACTGTCTGGTACTGGGTCCTGGGGAGGTACATAATAGTTACTAACATATCATAACACTGTTTGGTACTGGGTCCTGGGGAGGTACATAATAGTTACTAACATAACATAACACTGTCCGGTACTGGGTCCTGGAGAGGTACACAATAGTTACTAACATAACATAACACTGTCCGGTACTGGGTCCTGGGGAGGTACACAATAGTTACTAACATAACACTGTCTGGTACTGGGTCCTGGGGAGCTACATAATAGTTACTAACATAACATAACACTGTCCGGTACTGGGTCCTTGGGAGGTACACAATAGTTACTAACATAACATAACACTGTCTGGTACTGGGTCCTGGGGAGGTACAGTACATAATAGTTACTAACATAACATAACACTGTCCGGTACTGGGTCCTGGGGAGGTATTTAATAGTTAGTAACATAACATAACACTGTCCAGTACTGGGTCCTGGGGAGGTACACAATAGTTACTAACATAACATAACACTGTCCGGTACTGGGTCCTGGGGAGGTACATAATAGTTACTAACATAACACTGTCTGGTACTGGGTCCTGGGGAGGTACATAATAGTTACTAACATAACATAACACTGTCCGGTACTGGGTCCAGGGGAGGTACATAATAGTTACTAACATAACATAACACTGTCCGGTACTGGGTCCTGGGGAGGTACATAATAGTTACTAACATTATCATAACACTGTCCGGTACTGGGTCGTGGGGAGGTACAAAATAGTTACTAACATAACACTGTCCGGTACTGGGTCCTGGGGAGGTACATAATAGTTACTAACATAACACTGTCCGGTACTGGGTCCTGGGGGTCTGGTACTGGGTCCTGGGGAGGTATACAATAGTTACTAACATAACATAACACTGTCCGGTACTGGGTCCTGGGGAGCTACATAATAGTTACTAACGTAACATAACACTGTCCGGTACTGGGTCCTGGGGAGGTATTTAATAGTTAGTAACATAACACAACACTGTCCAGTACTGGGTCCTGGGGAGGTACACAATAGTTACTAACATAACATAAAACTGTCCGGTACTGGGTCCTGGGTAGGTACATAATAGTTACTAACATAACACTGTCTGGTACTGGGTCCTGGGGAGGTACATAATAGTTACTAACATAACATAACACTGTCCGGTACTGGGTCCCGGGGAGGTACATAATAGTTACTAACATAACATAACACTGTCCGGTACTGGGTCCTGGGGAGGTACATAATAGGTACTAACATTATCATAACACTGTCTGGTACTGGGTACTGGGGAGGTACAAAATAGTTACTAACATAACACTGTCCGGTACTGGGTCCTGGGGAGGTACATAATAGTTACTAACATAACACTGTCCGGTACTGGGTCCTGGGGAGGTATATAATAGGTACTATCATAACATAACACTGTCCGGTACTGGGTCCTGGGAAGGTACATAATAGTTACTAACATAACACTGTCCGGTACTGGGTCCTGGGGAGGTACATAATAGTTACTAACATAACAGAACACTGTCCGGTACTGGGTCCTGGGGAGGTACATAATAGTTACTAACATAACATAACACTGTCTGGTACTGGGTCCTGGGGAGGTACAAAATAGTTACTAACATAACATAACACTGTCCGGGACTGGGTCCTGGGGAGGTACATAATAGTTACTAACATAACATAACACTGTCCGGTACTGGGTATTGGGGAGGTACACAATAGTTACTAACATAACACTGTCCGGTACTGGGTCCTGGGGAGGTACATAATAGTTACTAACATAACATAACACTGTCCGGTACTGGGTCCTGGGGAGGTATATAATAGTTACTAACATAACATAACACTGTCTGGTACTGGGTCCTGGGGAGGTACACAATAGTTACTAACATAACATAACACTGTCCGGTACTGGGTCCTGGGGAGGTACATAATAGTTACTATCATAACATAACACTGTCCGGTACTGGGTCCTGGGGAGGTATATAATAGTTACTAACATAACATAACACTGTCTGGTACTGGGTCCTGGGGAGGTACACAATCGTTACTAACATAACACTGTCTGGTACTGGGTCCTGGGGAGGTACATAATATTTACTAACGTAACATAACACTGTCCGGTACTGGGTCCTGGGGAGGTACATAATAGTTACTAACATAACACTGTCTGGTACTGGGTCCTGGGGAGGTACATAATATTTACTAACATAACAAAACACTGTCCGGTACTGGGTCCTGGGGAGGTACATAATAGTTACTAACATAACATAACACTGTCCGGTACTGGGTCCTGGGAAGGTACATAATAGTTACTAACATAACATAACACTGTCTGGTACTGGGTCCTGGGGAGGTACATAATAGTTACTAACATAACATAACACTGTCTGGTACTGGGTCCTGGGGAGGTACATAATAGTTACTAACATAACATAACACTGTTCGGTACTGGGTCCTGGGAAGGTACATAATATTTACTAACATATCATAACACTGTCCGGTACTGGGTCCTGGGGAGGTACAAAATAGTTACTAACATAACACTGTCCGGTACTGGGTCCTGGGGAGTTACATAATAGTTGCTAACATTATCATAACACTGTCTGGTACTGGGTCCTGGGGAGGTATAAAATAGTTACTAACATAACACTGTCCGGTACTGGGTCCTGCGGAGGTACATAATAGTTACTAACATAACACTGTCCGGTACTGGGTCCTGGGTAGGTATATAATAGTTACTAACATAACATAACACTGTCTGGTACTGGGTCCTGGGGAGGTACATAATAGTTACTAAAATAACACTGTCCGGTACTGGGTCCTTGGGAGGTACATAATAGTTACTAACATAACACTGTCCGGTACTGGGTCCTGGGGAGGTACATAATAGTTACTAACATGACACTGTCCGGTACTGGGTCCTGGGGAGGTACATAATAGTTACTAACATAACACTGTCCGGTACTGGGTCCTGGGGAGGTACATAATAGTTACTAACATAACATAACACTTTCCGGTACTGGGTCTTGGGGAGGTATATAATAGTTACTAACATAACATAACACTGTCCGGTACTGGGTCCTGGGGAGGTATATAATAGTTACTAACATAACATAACACTGTCCGGTACTGGGTCCTGGGGAGCTATATAATAGTTACTAACATAACACTGTCCGGTAGAGGGTCCTGGGGAGGTATATAATAGTTACTAACATAACATAACACTTTCCGGTACTGGGTCCTGGGGAGGTATATAATAGTTACTAACATAACATAACACTGTCCAGTACTGGGTCCTGGGGAGGTATATAATAGTTACTAACATAACATAACACTTTCCGGTACTGGGTCTTGGGGAGGTATATAATAGTTACTAACATAACATAACACTGTCCGGTACTGGGTCCCGGGGAGGTACATAATAGTTACTAACATAACATAACACTGTCCGGTACTGGGTCCTGGGGAGGTACATAATAGTTACTAACATTATCATAACACTGTCTGGTACTGGGTACTGGGGAGGTACAAAATAGTTACTAACATAACACTGTCCGGTACTGGGTCCTGGGGAGGTACATAATATTTACTAACATAACACTGTCCGGTACTGGGTCCTGGGAAGGTACATAATAGTTACTAACATAACACTGTCCGGTACTGGGTCCTGGGGAGGTACATAATAGTTACTAACATAACATAACACTGTCCGGTACTGGGTCCTGGGGAGGTACATAATAGTTACTAACATAACATAACACTGTCTGGTACTGGGTCCTGGGGAGGTACAAAATAGTTACTAACATAACATAACACTGTCCGGGACTGGGTCCTGGGGAGGTACATAATAGTTACTAACATAAACTAAACACTGTCCGGTACTGGGTATTGGGGAGGTACACAATAGTTACTAACATAACACTGTCCGGTACTGGGTCCTGGGGAGGTACATAATAGTTACTAACATAACATAACACTGTCCGGTACTGGGTCCTGGGGAGGTATATAATAGTTACTAACATAACATAACACTGTCTGGTACTGGGTCCTGGGGAGGTACACAATAGTTACTAACATAACATAACACTGTCCGGTACTGGGTCCTGGGGAGGTACATAATAGTTACTATCATAACATAACACTGTCCGGTACTGGGTCCTGGGGAGGTATATAATAGTTACTAACATAACATAACACTGTCTGGTACTGGGTCCTGGGGAGGTACACAATCGTTACTAACATAACACTGTCTGGTACTGGGTCCTGGGGAGGTACATAATATTTACTAACGTAGCATAACACTGTCCGGTACTGGGTCCTGGGGAGGTACATAATAGTTACTAACATAACACTGTCTGGTACTGGGTCCTGGGGAGGTACATAATATTTACTAACATAACATAACACTGTCTGGTACTGGGTCCTGGGGAGGTACATAATAGTTACTAACATAACATAACACTGTTTGGTACTGGGTCCTGGGAAGGTACATAATAGTTACTAACATATCATAACACTGTCCGGTACTGGGTCCTGGGGAGGTACAAAATAGTTACTAACATAACACTGTCCGGTACTGGGTCCTGGGGAGTTACATAATAGTTGCTAACATTATCATAACACTGTCTGGTACTGGGTCCTGGGGAGGTATAAAATAGTTACTAACATAACACTGTCCGGTACTGGGTCCTGCGGAGGTACATAATAGTTACTAACATAACACTGTCCGGTACTGGGTCCGGGGTAGGTATATAATAGTTACTAACATAACATAACACTGTCTGGTACTGGGTCCTGGGGAGGTACATAATAGTTACTAACATAACACCGTCCGGTACTGGGTCCTGGGGAGGTACATAATAGTTACTAACATAACACTGTCCGGTACTGGGTCCTGGGGAGGTACATAATAGTTACTAACATGACACTGTCCGGTACTGGGTCCTGGGGAGGTACATAATAGTTACTAACATAACACTGTCCGGTACTGGGTCCTGGGGAGGTACATAATAGTTACTAACATAACATAACACTTTCCGGTACTGGGTCTTGGGGAGGTATATAATAGTTACTAACATAACATAACACTGTCCGGTACTGGGTCCTGGGGAGGTATATAATAGTTACTAACATAACATAACACTGTCCGGTACTGGGTCCTGGGGAGGTATATAATAGTTACTAACATAACATAACACTGTCCGGTACTGGGTCCTGGGGAGGTACAAAATAGTTACTAACATAACACTGTCCGGTACTGGGTCCTGGGGAGTTACATAATAGTTGCTAACATTATCATAACACTGTCAGGTACTGGGTCCTGGGGAGGATAAAATAGTTACTAAACATAACACTGTCCGGTACTGGGTCCTGCGGAGGTACATAATAGTTTACTAACATAACACTGTCCGGTACTGGGTCCTGGGTAGGTATATAATAGTTACTAACATAACATAACACTGTCTGGTACTGGGTCCTGGGGAGGTACATAATAGTTACTAACATAACACTGTCCGGTACTGGGTCCTGGGGAGGTACATAATAGTTACTAACATAACACTGTCCGGTTACTGGTCCTGGGGAGGTACATAATAGTTACTAACATGACACTGTCCGGTACTGGGTCCTGGGGAGGTACATAATAGTTACTAACAAAACACTGTCCGGTACTGGGTCCTGGGGAGGTACATAATAGTTACTAACATAACATAACACTTTCCGGTACTGGGTCTTGGGGAGGTATATAATAGTTACTAACATAACATAACACTGTCCGGTACTGGGTCCTGGGGAGGTATATAATAGTTACTAACATAACATAACACTGTCCGCTACTGGGTCCGGGGGAGGTATATAATAGTTACTAACATAACATAACACTGTCCGGTACTGGGTCCTGGGGAGGTATATAATAGTTACTAACATAACACTGTCCGGTAGAGGGTCCTGGGGAGGTATATAATAGTTACTAAATAACAAACACTTTCCGGTACTGGGTCCTGGGGAGGTATATAATAGTTACTAACATAACATAACACTGTCCAGTACTGGGTCCTGGGGAGGTATATAATAGTTACTAACATAACATAACACTGTCCGGTACAGGGTCCTGGGGAGGTATATAATAATTACTAACATAACATAACACTGTCCGGTACTGGGTCCTGGGGAGGTATATAATAGTTACTAATATAACATAACACTGTCCGGTACTGGGTCCTGGGGAGGTATATAATAGTTACTAACATAACATAACACTGTCCGGTACAGGGTCCTGGGGAGGTATATAATAATTACTAACATAACATAACACTGTCCAGTACTGGGTCCTGGGGAGGTATATAATAGTTACTAACATAACATAACACTTTCCGGTACTGGGTCCTGGGGAGGTATATAATAGTTACTAACATAACATAACACTGTCCAGTACTGGGTCCTGGGGAGGTATATAATAGTTACTAACATAACATAACACTTTCCGGTACTGGGTCTTGGGGAGGTATATAATAGTTACTAACATAACATAACACTGTCCGGTACTGGGTCCCGGGGAGGTACATAATAGTTACTAACATAACATAACACTGTCCGGTACTGGGTCCTGGGGAGGTACATAATAGTTACTAACATTATCATAACACTGTCTGGTACTGGGTACTGGGGAGGTACAAAATAGTTACTAACATAACACTGTCCGGTACTGGGTCCTGGGGAGGTACATAATATTTACTAACATAACACTGTCCGGTACTGGGTCCTGGGAAGGTACATAATAGTTACTAACATAACACTGTCCGGTACTGGGTCCTGGGGAGGTACATAATAGTTACTAACATAACATAACACTGTCCGGTACTGGGTCCTGGGGAGGTACATAATAGTTACTAACATAACATAACACTGTCTGGTACTGGGTCCTGGGGAGGTACAAAATAGTTACTAACATAACATAACACTGTCCGGGACTGGGTCCTGGGGAGGTACATAATAGTTACTAACATAACATAACACTGTCCGGTACTGGGTATTGGGGAGGTACACAATAGTTACTAACATAACACTGTCCGGTACTGGGTCCTGGGGAGGTACATAATAGTTACTAACATAACATAACACTGTCCGGTACTGGGTCCTGGGGAGGTATATAATAGTTACTAACATAACATAACCACTGTCTGGTACTGGGTCCTGGGGAGGTACACAATAGTACTAACATTAACATAACACTGTCCGGTACTGGGTCCTGGGGAGGTACATAATAGTTACTATCATAACATAACACTGTCCGGTACTGGGTCCTGGGGAGGTATAATAGTTACTAACATAACATAACACTGTCTGGTACTGGGTCCTGGGGAGGTACACAATCGTTACTAACATAACACTGTCTGGTACTGGGTCCTGGGGAGGTACATAATATTTACTAACGTAGCATAACACTGTCCGGTACTGGGTCCTGGGGAGGTACATAATAGTTACTAACATAACACTGTCTGGTACTGGGTCCTGGGGAGGTACATAATATTTACTAACATAACATAACACTGTCTGGTACTGGGTCCTGGGGAGGTACATAATAGTTACTAACATAACATAACACTGTTCGGTACTGGGTCCTGGGAAGGTACATAATAGTTACTAACATATCATAACACTGTCCGGTACTGGGTCCTGGGGAGGTACAAAATAGTTACTAACATAACACTGTCCGGTACTGGGTCCTGGGGAGTTACATAATAGTTGTTAACGATATCATAACACTGTCTGGTACTGGGTCCTGGGGAGGTATAAAATAGCTACTAACATAACACTGTCCGGTACTGGGTCCTGCGGAGGTACATAATAGTTACTAACATAACACTGTCTGGTACTGGGTCGGGGTAGGGTATATAATAGTTAACTAACATAACATAACACTCTGGTACTGGGTCCTGGGGAGGTAATAATAGTTACTAACATAAACACCGTCCGGTACTGGGTCCTGGGGAGGTACATAATAGTACTAACAAACACTGTCCGGTACTGGGTCCTGGAGTGGTACATAATAGTTACTAACATAACACTGTCCGGTACTGGGTCCTGGGGAGGTACATAATAGTTACTAACATAACACTGTCCGGTACTGGGTCCTGGGGAGGTACATAATAGTTACTAACATAACATAACACTTTCCGGTACTGGGTCTTGGGGAGGTATATAATAGTTACTAACATAACATAACACTGTCCGGTACTGGGTCCTGGGGAGGTATATAATAGTTACTAACATAACATAACACTGTCCGGTACTGGGTCCTGGGGAGGTATATAATAGTTACTAACATAACATAACACTGTCCGGTACTGGGTCCTGGGGAGGTACAAAATAGTTACTAACATAACACTGTCCGGTACTGGGTCCTGGGGAGTTACATAATAGTTGCTAACATTATCATAACACTGTCAGGTACTGGGTCCTGGGGAGGTATAAAATAGTTACTAACATAACACTGTCCGGTACTGGGTCCTGCGGAGGTACATAATAGTTACTAACATAACACTGTCCGGTACTGGGTCCTGGGTAGGTATATAATAGTTACTAACATAACATAACACTGTCTGGTACTGGGTCCTGGGGAGGTACATAATAGTTACTAACATAACACTGTCCGGTACTGGGTCCTGGGGAGGTACATAATAGTTACTAACATAACACTGTCCGGTACTGGGTCCTGGGGAGGTACATAATAGTTACTAACATGACACTGTCCGGTACTGGGTCCTGGGGAGGTACATAATAGTTACTAACAAAACACTGTCCGGTACTGGGTCCTGGGGAGGTACATAATAGTTACTAACATAACATAACACTGTCCGGTACTGGGTCCTGGGGAGGTACATAATAGTTACTAACATAACATAACACTGTCCGGTACTGGGTCCTGGGGAGGTATATAATAGTTACTAACATAACATAACACTGTCCGGTACTGGGTCCTGGGGAGGTACAAAATAGTTACTAACATAACATAACACTGTCTGGTACTGGGTCCTGGGGAGGTATATAATAGTTACTAACATAACACTGTCCGGTAGAGGGTCCTGGGGAGGTATATAATAGTTACTAACATAACATAACACTTTCCGGTACTGGGTCCTGGGGAGGTATATAATAGTTACTAACATAACATAACACTGTCCAGTACTGGGTCCTGGGGAGGTATATAATAGTTACTAACATAACATAACACTGTCCGGTACAGGGTCCTGGGGAGGTATATAATAATTACTAACATAACATAACACTGTCCGGTACTGGGTCCTGGGGAGGTATATAATAGTTACTAACATAACATAACACTGTCCGGTACTGGGTCCTGGGGAGGTACATAATAGTTACTAACATAACATAACACTGTCCGGTACTGGGTCCTGGGGAGGTACATAATAGTTACTAACATAACATAACACTGTCCGGTACTGGGTCCTGGGGAGGTATATAATAGTTACTAACATAACATAACACTGTCCAGTACTGGGTCCTGGGGAGGTACACAATAGTTACTAACATAACATAACACTGTCCGGTACTGGGTCCTGGGGAGGTATATAATAATTACTAACATAACATAACACTGTCCGGTACTGGGTCCTGGGGAGGTACATAATATTTACTAACATAACATAACACTGTCCGGTACTGGGTCCTGGGGAGGTATATAATAGTTACTAACATAACACTGTCCGGTACTGGGTCCTGGGGAGGTACATAATAGTTACTAACATAACATAACACTGTCCGGTACTGGGTCCTGGGGAGGTATATAATAGTTACTAACATAACATAACACTGTCCGGTACTGGGTCCTGGGGAGGTATATAATAGTTACTAACATAACATAACACTGTCCAGTACTGGGTCCTGGGGAGGTACATAATAGTTACTAACAAAACACTGTCCAGTACTGGGTCCTGGGGAGGTATATAATAGTTACTAACATAACATAACACTGTCCGGTACTGGGTCCTGGGGAGGTACATAATAGTTACTAACATAACATAACACTCTCCGGTACTGGGTCCTGGGGAGGTATATAATAGTTACTAACATAACATAACACTGTCCGGTAGTGGGTCCTGGGGAGGTATATAATAGTTACTAACATAACATAACAACCCCGAAAGGGGTTGAAATAGGGGAGCTTTCCCCCCGCCAAAGGCGGCTTTCTAGGACCTTTCCTAGCTGATGCTGAGAGGATTGGGTTCTAGTGATGTGGTGGTGAGCTGGTCTATCAGAGTGAGAGCTGAGCGATCTCTGCCATACCCATAGATTACTCTGACTGTTCCTTTTACTTATATATTTTCTAGATCTCAAGTGACGGCGTCTCCTCCGTGGATTGACCTCCCAATCTGCCAATCTAGAGGTTGGCAGATTGGAAGCCAAAGCGTCACATATTTCCTTTGCCCCTCAACTTTCTCTTCATAATTGCTGAGGGTCACAGGGCCCTGGGTGGGGCTTTGGTTTCCCGGGCGTTTCCGCACCCTCCTCAGCTCCCCGCCTTGAAGTGGCTTCGGTCACCCAGGCTTTTTTGTGGTAGGCAGGGAGGGTTCTGTGGGGGCGCTAATTTATGGCCTTGGCATTGCTCGGGGACTTGGGGTTGTTCGGCCAGGCAGCCTGGGAAACAGCAACAACAACAATATAACATAATATAACACTGACTGGTACTTGGTCCTGGGGAAGTACACATTAGTTATTTATTAACTTGCTTTTAATTAATTTATACTTCTAATAGTGTGATAATATAGCTAATCAAAACATTTGCCTTTCTTGAGCTGCATTTTTGTATATTACTGTATGTTTTTCTCCTATATGTAAGAAGGAGACAAAAGGTAAAGCTGCCAGTAACAAGTAACCCAAAGATGAGAGAGCGATAGAGAGCCAAATTCAAGTTATGTTTGAGTCAAAACGTCTGGACACACGGAGGTTGAAGCAGTTTAAGTTATAAGATGAAAGGATAGACAGATTGAGGGACAGATATCTTGAGCTTACTTGTTCAGTAGAAGAAAGGCTAGGAATACCGGTTTAATATTGGGCTAGAAAGTTGGACAGAATATGAGTGAAAAAGTGTTGAATGGTGGCTGTCCGCAACTCTCCCTAAAAGAGAGTGAGCTATTAATTTAAAATTGTTATTTCGGAATGGTATTACCTAATTCACTGTTTTCACTCACCAAGTTACTTGTTTTTCGTAATTAAGAAATACTAATGTCGTATCTGATCTTATAGCTGGTATATTCGCGTATAAATGAACTTCGCATGATACACATTTATTATTATGTTGCCTTAACTGGCCTGATCTTATAGCAATTCTCTTTTCCTTAAGAAAATATGGTAATTTATGTATATTACCCTCATAAACCAAAAATCAACCACGATTAGTTTACATATTGGACATACATACATACGTACATACATGCATACATACACCTATACATACATGCATACAGTTATGGGTGATCCATTACAAGTATAATTTCAGTTTCATGTGCTGATGGTGACATCAGCCTTACAATTAAAGTTGAGATTCGACCCTAGAAACTAAATCCATGTTAGTCTGGGTCTACTTCTTCACTTAGCTCTCTCCTTTACGCACTTTATTATAATAGTTAAAGTAAAACATAATATAAAAAACCGTGAATAATATTTAAATAGTTAGTTTCTGGTCAGATATGTTATGGAACAAAATAAGTGTATATCTACAGAGAAAATGAATGAGAGTCATGACCACTAATTAACCTGATAAAGTGTCATTTTTTATATATATTTAATCAATATCTACATAATACTGTAGATGTATTTCCGGAGTAAATTGATTGGAAATGTTAAACCAACCATCGTTCCATATATATCGTACCTCTGAAACCGCTCGTGAAAAATCCCTGTCATATAGGGTGAACATAAGGTCCTGAGGAATTACGTTAACAAATCGTCCCTGGTCGTAAGTACAGGTTGAGGTATAATTTAAGCAGACCTTTCCTGCGGAAGGCTAACAGGCAAGTCCATATATAGTGATAGGATAAAGAAACACGAATTAGCTCCTCTGTCCACCAATTTCTGAGAGGGTGTCGGTGGAAGTTGAGAGATATATGGCAGAAAAAATATATAAATATTATGAAGGCGAGTTGGATTCGATTCAGGGTTTGGTCAGAGACACGGTACAGGAGGTGAAACAAAATAGTAGTCGTAGATAATAGTGTTATGGTTTACGTTGTTTTCACTGCATATGTTGTTGTGAACTAAGCATTAAAATATAGGAAACCGGCTTCACAGTAATGAATTGTGAGAATTATGGACTTATAGTACCGTAACCGAATAATCTTTTCGGTCACACTTTGTGTTTTTTGTCCCCAATTTGTAGTCGGCTAAGATTTATATATTTGGAAGAAAATTTAGTATGTTAGGGTTAGAGTAATTAAGAACAGATAGAGGTAAGGGTACAAAACATATGTTAGATTCAGGCATAATTAGGTTGTGGAAATAATGGCAAGATTAGCTCAGAGTAACCAAGGTTAAACAATGTTACACTATGCTATGGTAAAACAGGTTAAGTTAGAATAGCGTAGGTATAGATAATTATGTGTGATAATAATAGATGTCTGGCGGCAAAATCGAGACAGGTTATCTTTGTTTTTGTCTAAATTCAATTACACCTGGATTCCTGCCCCGTATATGACACCTGGACATGTCTAGAGTTCACCTGGTAATGTACCAATGGACTTTATCTCATCGCCAAATTATATGTTGAAAACTTACGCACACATACACATACACACAACAGCCAACCACATGTGCATACACAAAACATCCACAAACACACACACAGAAACGCCAGTACACAAAGATACATTAAACAAAGAGGTCAAGCACACACACACTAGATTTTTCACGAACGAATGCTAAATTACGAAGATTACCAATTTTGCCTACACTATAAAAGTGGAACGGATCTAATAATTATTATGTCCTATCCACCAACCAACTTTACTCCTAAACTCGATTAATGAAATTGACAAACACATGTGGCAGTCCGGGGATTCGAACCTAGGATGCTTTCAAGAATCGGTACCATCCAAGAACGTCAAGTGTTCAGCATAGTCTCCAATAAACAGCTAGTAAGTCATAAGAAACTCATTGACCAAGGTTGTCATATCCAAATGACATTTCCACAACAATGACATTTCCACAACAATGACATTTCCACAACAATGACATTTCCACAACAATAGGAACACAAAATATAATTGTAACTAAAAACCCTATAATTATAATGGAACGATTTTCACCCCAACCATGGACTACAAGACGTATGCTCCTTTTCTGTTCAGCTTCAAATACCTACAATGATATTTACATTTTCTTAGCTAACCTCATCTGACTCTCCTTCTTCTAACCAGCCTTCCCGTTGTTTTCTAGAAGTTTACAGGTATTGATTATATTAAGGGGAAATTTCCACTCGAGGCATTTTGTTCTTGATATTGTTCCCTAATGTTTAGCCCCATTGTTTTTGTATAATTTAAGACGTTCGCCCCATGAGTTTGGCTATTTTAAGAACGTTCGCCCCATTTCTGTCATTTTTAAGACCTTTCGTACCATTTAGGTGTCAATATTTTTCGCGAGCCTGAAATTTAAGAGGAACCGGCCTTCGACTGGGAAATTTTTCTACCAAAAAATTTACAAATTTATCTTACAAGAGGGTCAAGAGGGTGTAATTTTAAGCTTGATGGAGGTCTAAGGAACAAACTAAAATCCTTCTCTTAAAAGAAACGGTCATCAAAGATTAAGGTAAAATACTGTCTCACCAGGAAGTTGGTTAGCTGGATAAAACAGGGAGCACCAAGATACTACAATATTCACGCGGTTTTGTACATCCCACCACTGTACTGTCCTTTACGTAGCTACTTGCTTTTTCTTCATTATTTATTTGGATTCCTTTCTACGGTAGTTTATATCATAAGCTACGGTTTATGCCTACTTATTGCATAATCCATTCATAATATGTAAGTCTGAAATCGTGACCCCTAACCTCTGTAACTCAAAAGGGATAGAGTAACTGGACTGTAAATTATCATGCGTATTCCCCGGTCAACCCTTCCTGAATAGTCCCCCTTCAGACTCATATGACGCAGAGGTTGCCAGATTAGCAATAAGAAATAGAGTTTCTCACTCTTATAATACCCTCTCCAAAATTAGTTTTCTGCCCACAGCTAACTCAAAGACAACTGCAGAGGTTGAAGTAACTAAACTAAAGGTTTGTAAATACCCCTGATGGTAATAAAGGCTTTAAAGTATCCCTAATTGGCTCAAAATTGCGTCATATGTCGGAGAGGGTTATTAAAAATATTAAGTCGATTATTTTAATAGTTTATGAGTTATAGACGATAGTGGAAAATTTATTTGGGCCTACCTATAATTAATTAACTTTAGGTGTTCTGGCTTTATCGAGTACTTAACTAAAAGTATTTAGTAGTCAAGTTGGCTCCCTATACCAGACTACCCAGGACCCTACAACTCACCACTTTGTTGACCCTTTCAATGAGAGGAAGCCAATTATTATTTACTCTGACTACCTCTAGGCGATTCTATTCAACTTAAGAAGGACCTGTCAAAGTTAGAGGAATCAAATAGATAGTTTTAACCATTTGATTATAAGTTGTTGTTTGTACGTTGATTAAAATCCTATGGCTGCGGTATTAAAAGGTAGAAAAATCCTTTTCGATTTGAAAGGGTTAATTACACAGTAACCAAACCCCCCAGGCGAAATTATATCTGATTTTTCCTCTCTCACTACCCTCGCACTCCTGATTGGTAGTTACAAGCTAGGGAACATGGAAAAACACAATGATTACAAATATTACTTACATTGTATATAAAAACACCGGGGAACGAAAAATGCACCAACAAATACCTCTCAAGAATGATTGGCAGGTAGAAGGTAACGAAAAAAACAAAAAAACAAAACAGATGTTTAAAAAAAAGCTCCATATAATTATGCTTCTGCTGCACCGATCAAATTCAATAAGTCCTCGACTACCCCAATGAGATATCGCGTCAAAGTAAGAGTGAAATACATTATTCTGACAAATCCCAATGTTGGAATATATCCGTAGCTGTGAAGACAGCTATTACAGCAGTTGGTATTTTCTTTTCCGAATCACGTTGGTAAGTTTTCGAGTATACTTGCAGGCCGATAGTAAACAGGCAATAATAGCAGTGAGCATCTGTTCCCAACTTTGAAAATAAAATACATATCCCCAGAATAGAACCTCTGGAAGTTGCATAAGAAACCATAAGCCATAAACGAGGGTTAGTGAAGATGTGTGAGGAGGTGGTGTGTGTGTGTGTGTATGTGTGTGTGTGTGTGTATGTGTGTGTGTGTGTGTGTGTGTGTGTGTGTGTGAGTGTGTGGGTGTGTGGCGGGGCTAAACTGGGGTATTAGTGCATCCACATTTAACTCCAATTCATCCATTTAACACCACACCACACACCTCGCACCACATCACACACTTCGCACCACAACTCATACTTCCTAATTAATGACCCTACCTTCACCTCACACTACACCAAATCGTACACCATCTTTGCTTTACACGACACAGCACAACGGTAAAGGTACAGCAGGAGACGGTGTGTGTGAAAGGATTCTACAGTATATATGCCTACCGACCCACTCCTCCACTGCACACCACCCGCCTTACACCACACTCCTTACACTACACTGCACCATGATAAAGATGTTGTTTTTAGTTCCCCAGACTGTCTGGCCGATCAGTCCCAAGTCTGGTAGACCGAAGCCGCTCCAGATGCCCAAGCCCCCGAAGGGGAGGGGATCATCAGCCCATGGGCTTGCACCCCCGGGCCAATTCTCCCACCGTTCACAGCCCCCCTTGCAGTGACACCCAATCGGGCGATCTCGCCAGCACCTAGAAGGAAAGTTAGTACAGTAAAATAGACAGGCAGAGATGGCTAATGTAGGGTAGAAGATGCCAAACCTCACTCTGGATAGAATCAGCCTTCACCCTGATAAAGATGTAGGACTAAGTGGTGTGAGTTTGTCAGGCTACTACCTGGGTTATACCGTGACTGCAGAACCAACCGTATGCCAGACACTCCACACCACACTCCTTACTTCTAGCACCTCACACCACACTCCTTACTTCTAGCACCTCACACCACACTCCTTACTTCTAGCACCTCACACCACACTCCTTACTTCTAGCACCTCACACCACACTCCTTACTTCTAGCACCTCACACCACACTCCTTACTTCTAGCACCTCACACCACACTCCTTACTTCTAGCACCTCACACCACACTCCTTACTTCTAGCACCTCACACCACACTCCTTACTTCTAGCACCTCACACCACACTCCTTACTTCTAGCACCTCACACCACACTCCTTACTTCTAGCACCTCACACCACACTCTTCACACTACGGTAAAGATGCATAGGAGGAAACGGTGTGTGTGGCAGGCTTCTACCTAGGAATTAGTGTCTCCGTAACTACAATCCCAAACCCTCCGCCACATACTACACATCTTACAACACACTCCTCACACCACACACTTTATAACACACACCACATTCCTAACACCACACTCTTCACACTACACATGACCCCGGTAAAGATGTAGGAGGCGGCGGTGTGTGTGGCAGGCTTCTACCTAGGAATTAGTGTCTCCGTAACTACAATCCCAAACCCTCCGCCACATACTACACATCTTACAACACACTCCTCACACCACACACTTTATAACACACACCACATTCCTAACACCACACTCTTCACACTACACATGACCCCGGTAAAGATGTAGGAGGCGGCGGTGTGTGTGGCAGGCTTCTACCTAGGAATTAGTGTCTCCGTAACTACAATCCCAAACCCTCCGCCACATACTACACATCTTACAACACACTCCTCACACCACACACTTTATAACACACACCACATTCCTAACACCACACTCTTCACACTACACATGACCCCGGTAAAGATGTAGGAGGCGGCGGTGTGTGTGGCGGGCTTCTACCTGGGCATTAGTGTCTCCGTAACTACAGTCCCAAACCCTCCACCTCACACCACACTGATCATTTCTACTGTACACTGTTGGATCACTCGGGGCGAAGGTAGAAGGGTGTATCTCTGTCTGTCTGTTTTTAATTTTAGTTTTAATTTTATTGGTCTGTATATATGTGTGCTTACATGTTTGTATACGAACACTACACCTGCCAACAGAGATGGCTATGACTAGGCAAATATTATGCAATTATCTTTATATAATATATATAATGACAGGAAATATATAAAGTCATAAACTATCCTTTTCATCGTATTATCCCGCTTTGGATCTCTTGAATTATGCCGATATGTAGCTATAATAGGATTCTTAAGATAAGATCTATAACACTTATTGTTTTGTTATTGTTGTACACAATAAGAAAATAAAATATATAATTAAACAGCATGTGCAAATGATATTAGTATATAGCAATTGAGATAGAGGTAATATAAATGTTAACTATTTTTGTTTTTTAAGATGAGTACGACTACTTGATAAAGTGCAGACCACTAGACTAAAGTAGAGTTTATTAGATATATAGAAAACATTAATGCTAAATTGTTATGGGCTTACAGAGAGAAAAGAATGACCAATAATTCTAACAAATTTATTCATGTCACATCGAGGTTGAGGGTAAATGCAGGAATGGGTGAACTGAAGTGAAAATAGAAGGAAATAGTGACATTTTCTATACATAAATGGTTCGTGAACATACAGAAGGAGAGAGTCTTGGGAAGGATTAGAGCGGGACAGGCAAGCATAAAGTATCGGGGATATAATCAGTGAACAGGGCTATCAAAATATTAAGGTAAACTAGAGTTGAATTGCAAAAGGTAAAACTTGACTGTAGACGGCAGGGAAAGCCTAATGAATGAAGCGCATGCGACAAGGGAAGTTAACCTCTCCGCTGCACAGCCCCTATAGTATACAGGCATCCCTGTGCGGAGGTATGACGATTTGGGCGACCGACCCTTGCAAATATCGATGAAAAGTACATCGTGTAGGGAATGTTCGTGCGCATCGAGCCATATATATTTGACCCCACAACAAATGTTTGGGGGGGGGGGGGGGGGCGGTCCGTAGTTGAAAAAAGTGGAGTGAATGGCATCGTGCGGCCAGATTGTCATCGCACGGCAAGATTTCCCGGGTGAATATTCACGCGCCCAGGGGGTAGGAGGAGAGGGAGGGGAGGGTGGGTTAGGGCGTTATTCCGCGTATTTATCCTATTTTGAGCGCTGTTATGCTATGTAGAGTATGTGTACACATGTGTACGTATGTGTACGTATGTGGGCCACCCATATACCAAGGAATATGCCGCATATAGACCAAATATGCAACATATAAGCGAATTCTGAATGAGTTTAGAGGCGGGAACACAGGTAGAGAGTATAGGCGGGAAAGTATGAAGAGTACAGGGTGTGCTGGCTGAAATATCACGTATATATATCGTATTTTCAGCACTCTCATGCTATATAAAGTATGTGTACGTCTGTGAGTCGCTGGCAAGCCAAGGTCAGCCAGCTGTATGTGCAATTATTGTTGTCCCTGTCGCCGTTGTCGCCTTGCCTTTTCGTCCCTTTCTTCCCTTTGGCAGGGCCAGGGGCAGAGGCAGGGGCAGTGGCAGGGGTAGAAGGGCCGGCAGGGGCAGCGTCGGTAGGGCCAGCAGAGGTCCTGGATGGGAATATTATGGTGGTCCCTGTCGCCTTTGTCGCCTTGCCCTTCGTCCCTTTTTTCCTTTTGGCAGGGGCAGGTGCATGACGGGGGGCAGGGGCAGTGGCAGGGGCAGAAGGGCCGGCAGGGGCGGCAAGGGCAGAGGCGGCAGGGGTGGCTGGTGATGGTTGTGGTGGTGGCACGGTGGTAGTGGCAGAGGTAAAAGTTTTTTTACCCATGCCCTTCCCTGTCTTCCCAGTGGCCCCCGCAGGTCCTGCAGACCAAGGGCGGCCTCCTGCGTCGGTGGTAGTGGTGGCAGTGGTGGTGGTAGTGGTGGTAGCAGTTGCCTGGGTGGTGTTGGCAGTGTCCCAGAAAGACAATGACTCTGTGCATTGCCCTTGTTTGCACATGTTTTACGTGCTTTACGTGCAGGTTCCTCGTCCTCGGACCTACTTGTGCCGTAGTAATGGTAGCTAGGGTCTTTGACAGCCACTCTCTGCCTTCCACAGCTGCTGACACCACCAGAAGGAGGGCTGGTTGTGTCATCAGGGCGAGAGTGAGAGAGTGGTGTAGGCTCCAATGCGTGTGTACGTGCGTGCGTGTGTACGTGCGTGCGTGTGTACGTGCGTGCGTGTGTACCGCTTGCCTATGTGCGGGCCGAGCATGTGGGGTGGTGGTATCGAGAGGTGCCAAGTCGTACTACACCCGCACCAATTTGTAGCCGCCTGGCTGTAAACCCGCGGTTTTGGTTCGCGTTCAAAAACCGGGATTATATAAGGGTTTCCGCAGCGCAGCGGTAAAATTCTTATTACTGTTTCAGCAGTTGCCGGGTTAATTGTACAGGCTGGGCTATGAGTCACCATCGATCGGATCTATTTCATGTAGGCGAAAATCATAAACAATAGAAATCTGTGAAAATATGCTTATTAAGCATTAAAACATAAATTATACTTTAAGGTAAATTAATTTGTATTACGTTTTTCGCTTGCAAAAATTACCATACTGTGTAAATCAGGATCCTGACTTATGGCCCACCCTGTATAAAGTTTGGCTGGTGAAACAAGGGCACATAATGACCGTAGGTATGCTGCACCTTCCTCAGTTATTGACTGTTACCCCCATATATTAAAACTACACCCAAGCTGCCCTATAACTTCATGAACGAAATAATGAAACAAATAAGGATCTTTCTGGAACTGATTGGTATTATGTTTCCCTTTATCACAGGTTAGGACCCAGTGGTATTATCTTTATCACAGGTTAGGACCCAGTGGTATTATCTTTATCACAGGTTAGGACCCAGTGGTATTATCTTTATCACAGGTTAGGACCCAGTGGTATTATCTTTATCACAGGTTAGGACCCAGTGGTATTATCTTTATCACAGGTTAGGACCCAGTGGTATTATCTTTATCACAGGTTAGGACCCAGTGGTATTATCTTTATCACAGGTTAGGACCCAGTGGTATTATCTTTATCACAGGTTAGGACCCAGTGGTATTATCTTTATCACAGGTTAGGACCCAGTGGTATTATCTTTATCACAGGTTAGGACCCAGTGGTATTATCTTAATCACAGGTTAGGACCCAGTGGTATTATCTTTATCACAGGTTAGGACCCAGTGGTATTATCTTTATCACAGGTTAGGACCCAGTGGTATTATCTTTATCACAGGTTAGGACCCAGTGGTATTATCTTTATCACAGGTTAGGACCCAGTGGTATTATCTTTATCACAGGTTAGGACCCAGTGGTATTATCTTTATCACAGGTTAGGACCCAGTGGTATTATCTTTATCACAGGTTAGGACCCAGTGGTATTATCTTTATCACAGGTTAGGACCCAGTGGTATTATCTTTATCACAGGTTAGGACCCAGTGGTATTATCTTCGTTTGATATAGGGCTAGGGAAGCACTTATGGCAATATTTGTAAATCTCACTTACGGTAAGCCATACACTTTCATGAACACAACAAACATAAACAAATAGTGATCTTACTGAGCTTGATTGGGATTTCATCTATTATCATAAATTAACACTCAATTATTTTATCGTAATTTGATATAGGGTTGGTTGCACCCACCTCATTTTATATATATTCATATACTGTAGCCTATATGTATATTTATAATACAGGAGTTAGGGTGTCTCTTAATCCTGGAGGTTAGTATTAAACGCTTCCCTTTCTCTTAGATAAATGTTCCCCTACTCCAGAAAAAAACCTCCTTGTTGGTATGACAGGAAAAATACGGTAAGCTAACAAGAAACACAACCTAGCCACATCACCTTTGCCACCTCTCCTCCTCCAGGAACCAGGACACACCAGTTGGGTTGAGTTAAACCTTCGGCTCTCCCGTCCAATACTTGAGCTTTATGAGACCGGCGAGGCTACTTCCCGGGGAAATACCGACCATTAGATGCAAATTATTGGAAGAGTCATTCAGGCCGCCATAATCGTTGTATTCAGCGGGCCTAAAACTACGGACGAAGGATTGCGTCTCTGTGGCCAAGATCTCTAAAGGCTCGGTGTTAGGACAACTATTTACAGTCGTTTGTAATAATGAATCTACACCAACTTGAATTTCAGAACTTTTAATTTCATATTTCTGAAGCATATTGTGATATTATGAAATATTGTTTTGGTTCGATACATATATATTACATATGCATGTTTAGCTATTATGCCCCACGATTGTAAATACTGGACATCTAGGGAGCAATAAGAAGTAATGTGTAGAATACAAACACAAATTCATATTTATTACATATTCACGTACAGGTACCTTAAAAACTGGCTTTCGCTTCATGCATTGTTATGCTATCATAATATATATTATACGAACAGAGATATACAGGGTCCTGAGTTCAAACCCCAATGTTGCATTGGGAATATATTACTAGGATTGAATTTGTGCTGTCCTTGGTTTCAGTACATTACCTCCAAGCCCACCAACAAGCTATAATAATACCCTAGCATTATACCCTCGCTGTTTCCAGTATACATAAACATTGTATACATTGTGTGATACATAGCAGTGCCTAATGAGTTCAGCTCAGTAGGTTACATTTGAGAGAGGAACAGTTGTCCTAGGTTGTGAGATGAAACACTGAACTTTCGGCGTGACTGTCCGTGTTTTGCATCATGGGTGAGAGTATATACTGTATATATATATATATATATATATATATATATATATATATGAACTGAACTTTGGAAACTTAGTATATCATTTGAATGATGAAATCAAACATACAGTGAAAAATATTGAAAACACAAGTAAAAAGTTAGTAAAAAGCAAATATGCCTTGGTCTGTAATAAATTTTGCCTCAATGAAAACATAATGCCTACTTATACAAATATATATATATATATATATATATATATATATATATTTGTGGTTAATATTTCACCAAGGCACCATATACTTGATTCACACACATAATAGTGATGCGAATTTTATATTAAATTTGTTTGTGATGTTCTCGATCAGTATGGAATGCGGTATTGTGGGTCCATAGTTAAATCAATCTCCCAGGAGTATTATACCTGTGACAAATATTGATTAGTTCTTTCAAATTTTACGACGATATTTATATATCATCATATCTTCCGTCATCCAGTTTGTACTCAGCCTATGAGTAAACATTGAGACAGAAGTTTAACAGATAGGCCTGTTTTTCGTACAGGTCTTTCTTAAATGGAATATTATTTCTTCATACTCCCAAGAAGAAAACATGAATTAGTTATTTGAGCAACATTTGAGCTACATAATAACCTTTGGTCAATTATATATAATTGATTATATACAGAACATTGTTCTCATAATTGATTATATACAGAACATTGTTCTCATAATTGATTATATACAGAACATTGTTCTCATAATTGATTATATACAGAACATTGTTCTCATAATTTACTCCCCAAACACTTTACTTTCATTATAGTTTAGTTACCGATAATAGTTTCCAAGACAACAACAGGCGTCAAATATATATTTAGTCTACCTAACATGAGACAATATTTGTTCAGCTTAGGAAGGCCGTCTCCAACTGAACTGTATACAAGCCACTTTATATAATCATCTGGCAACCCCAAGTCTTTCTTATCTGATAAATAATAATATAAATAATATAAATAATATAACAATAAACATAGTAATATAGCGAAGGGCGTTATTGTATTGACACAACAATGTCCAGACACAACAGTGAAGATTGAATCCACACAAAATACCCGAAGGCACTGGAGTAAGGCAACGGCAACTACGATAGGAAACGGGCTTAGGTAGAGAGCCCAGGAAGATATATTTGGTACTACGATAGGAAACGGGCTTAGATAAACAGCCCAGGAAGATACATTTGGTACTACGATAGGAAACGGGCTTAGGTAGAGAGCCCAGGAAGATACATTTGGTACTACGATAGGAAACGGGCTTAGGTAGAGAGCCCAGGAATATACATTTGGTACTACGATAGGAAACGGGCTTAGGTAGAGAGCCCAGGAAGATATATTTGGTACTACGATAGGAAACGGGCTTAGGTAGAGAGCCCAGGAAGAGACATTTGGTACTACGTTAGGAAACGGGCTTAGGTAAAGAGCCCAGGAAGATACATTTGGTACTACGATAGGAAACGGGCTTAGGTAGAGAGCCCAGGAAGATACATTTGGTACTATGATAGGAAACGGGCTTAGGTAGAGAGCCCAGGAAGATACATTTGGTACTACGATAGGAAACGGGCTTAGGTAGAGAGCCCAGGAAGATACATTTGGTACTACGATAGGAAACGGGCTTAGGTAGAGAACCCAGGAAGATATATTTGGTACTACGATAGGAAACGGGCTTAGGTAGAGAGCCCAGGAAGATACATTTGGTACTACGATAGGAAACGGGCTTAGGTAGAGAGACGAGGAAGCTATATTTGGTACTACGATAGGAAACGGGCTTAGGTAGAGAGCCCAGGAAGATATATTTTGTACTCAAGTATGATGACACAATTTATAAAAAATACAAGCACAATTATCCAATTTGATAACTTTTGTTGAATAACAGGTCAATTAAAAAAACATTTAACCCCTTCTGTACCGGGGACGTCTTTTAATTTATATTATAGCTATATTTAGAGGATTTTGAGCAACTTAAAGAAGGATCTGTGGTAGTAAAAATGGTTAAGTGATATAGTTCGAAGCCTGTTAATTGCTAGAGGCCCTTTTTAAACTGCATAACATCGTCTAATAGTAGCCAGAATAAAGTTAAAAAGACCTAGCCGGTAGAGAAGGGGTTAAGAAGAATTTACCGCTGCCAAAAATATTCAGTTAGAATTAAAAGCAGAAACATTATACCACTGTACAATCTCATTAGGTAAATGAGTCTACAACTCAATCAAAGTTGGAATAAAACTCCTAGAAACTGAGTTGTAGAAACTGTTATTAAGGTGATAATAAGCGTATTGTGTTTCTTGCCTGTGTGGCTCAAAGTCCTGGCCGTCCCAAGACACCAAAAATATCATTAACTTTTTTTGGCAGGTAGAAATATTTTCATCTCTCTCTCTCTCTCACTCTCTCTCTCTCTTAACCCCTGAAGCAGCTTTTTGCCTGAGGAGTGTGGAGAACAGCACCTTGACAATATACAGTCTGTACTGGTTGGAACAACTAACAATTATACACCAGTCCTCCTTAATGGTATAAGATCAGAAGGTGGCGTCTTTTAAGCGATTTTTTGGTAGCGTTATTCTAGCAGCCGTATAACTATTTAGCATTGGTTTCAGCAAATCAAGGTCAATGGTATATTATTTCAGATGACAAATTCCTTACAATTCCTTTAGAAGCTACATGACTAGATCTACTAAAAATAATTGAGAAAAAGTGTTCCTGTGAAATCCCATTATAGCACACAGCTAGTTAAGTGCATTCCTTTGGGAAGACTGTAAACACCATGCAATCGATCAGGGCAGTATCCACGGGAGGCCTTATAGACCTGTGATAAGGAGTTGCTTGAACTCCAGTTTCATTTGCCTGGCATCCCTCGCTGTTTCTGTTTGTGTCTCACTTATACAGAGTAATCCAGCTGCCTCTCACAAACACCTCATCCTCTTATTAATTTCACTACACTAAACAAGCACACCCCACCTAAAAAAAAAAAAAAAAAAAAGAAAAAAAAAAAATATATATATACAGTATATACCGTACTGTATATATATATATTGTACATACAATAATCATATAATTTTAAATCGCGATTATCACTCGTTCAGCTTTGGGGAAGACACTTGTTGCAGGCAGCCTTACCTTTTGTCTCCTTCATACACATAGACATAAACAATCTATCGTATAGCGTATGCTTCAGCCATATCGGTTTCATGAACTGATGGGGTATTATGCAATAACTACTGTAATTTTGAATAATCTGCGTATTGCACTGTCATGCATGTTATAATATGCGTTTATGTAATACAGATAATATAGGCAGAAACACGGGTAGCTAAGACAAAATACGATTACAATACTCTGTTTGGTAGCTAAGACAAAATACGATTACAATACTCTGTTTGGTAGCTAAGACAAAATACGATTACAATACTCTGTTTGGTAGCTAAGACAAAATACGATTACAATACTCTGTTTGGTAGCTAAGACAAAATACGATTACAGTACTCTGTTTGGTAGCTAAGACAAAATACGATAACAATATTCTGTTTGGTAGATAAGACAAAATACGATTACAGTACTCTGTTTGGTAGCTAAGACAAAATACGATTACAATACTCTGTTTGGTAGCTAAGACAAAATACGATTACAGTACTCTGTTTGGTAGCTAAGACAAAATACGATTACAATACTCTGTTTGGTAGCTAAGACAAAATACGATTACAATACTCTGTTTGGTAGCTAAGACAAAATACGATTACAATACTCTGTTTGGGGTGCTACGACGAAGACAGGAACAACATACACACTATTTTATTATATATTTGTTTTGTTATATTTGTTATATTTTTGACAAGGCTGCCTATAACAAATGCCCCCCCCCCCCCCCCCTAAGGTTGAGGGAGTGATAGCCAGGCAAAATCAAGGCAATTTAGGTGTGTTGGAAAGAAGTGGGGTGTGATTTTTTAGTGTAGTGAAATGACTAGGAGGAGGAGGTGCTTGTGAGAGTTAGCTGGATTACTCTCTGTGAAAGTGAAGCACAAACAGAAATAGTGGGGCAACCATCCAAACAAAACAGGAGTTTCAGCCATTTTGCCTCTCCCTCAAACATATATATATATATATATATATATATATATATACTGTATGGTCGTGTGGAAGTTTGGATATTTGTACGGTGGAATATCACTTGATTTGCTTATATGGATAGTGAGAGAATGGCTAAAAAAAATTGAGAGGGAGATGGAAGGGAAGAGAGGGAGAGGAAAATGGCTGAAACTCCTGTTTTGTTTGAGGGAGAGGCAAAATGACAAGGTGATTATAGTGTACCTTAACTGTTCTTAGTAATGATTAAATATGAAGGTTTGGTTATGGTGTGTAATTAAGTTCACTTAAGGTGGAAGGATCTATTTATTGGTTGATTAATATATATATATATATATATGTATTTATTATTATTATTATTTATAGATGTATTTATTATTATTATTATTGTATATGTATTGATTATTATTATGATTTGTATTATTATTATTATTGTTATCATTATTATTATATTATTATAGTTTCCTTCCTAGACCTCTGTCAAGCTTAAAGAACCATCACAAAGATACCCCTTCTCGATAAATGTGTACATTTGTTCAGCGGACGAATGCCACGGCTGAAGGCCGGTTCCTCCTAAACTACAGGCTCGATATCGCTCGCCAGGAAGAAATTGACACCTAAATGACACGAAAGGTCTTAATAGTGACACAGAAATGGGTCAAAAAGTCATAACTCGTCAAACTAACGGGGCAAACGTCATATAATTTGAAAACTAATGGAGCTAAGGATGAGGGAGAAGGGGCAACGTCTATTAATCTGAACACTAATGGGGCTAAGGATGAGGGAAAAGGGGATCAAGAACAAACAACCATGACCCCCTTAACCCTTTCACGCATATATGACGCAGAGGTTGCCAGATTAGCAATAAGAAATAGAGTTCTCTCACACTTATAATTGCCTCTCCAAAATTAGTTTTCTGCCCACAGCTAACTCAAAGACAACTGCAGAGGTTGAAGTAACTAAACTAAAGGTTTCTAAATACCCCTGATGGTAATAAAGGCTTTAAAGTATCCCCAATAGGCTCAAAATCGCGTCATATGCGTGAAAGGGTTAAGCTAGACAGTAATCCAAGTCAAAAGATAGGTGAGTGCAGGAAGTCTGTTGATGGTGAATTTGTAGCTTTTGAATTGGAAAGGTCCCATCTGAAAAATATCGTCTAGCGGTATTTTGGATAACATGTATATAGATATATTTCATCTGAAGGGGTTATTCGAGTTCGTCATTAACCATTTCACCATAATAAATCCTTCCCATGCTGAATAAAAGCAACTAGTGATTCCTTCAATTATATAAGACTGATTCATACGATAAAAATAAAAAATACTAATAATATTATTTCTCGTGTAATAGATCGTCCAATGTTCACGCGATTAATTTTGAAAACGTGCTTTTGAAACAAGAATAGTAAAACACACATCCATGATAATCGCTTTAAAATATATGTAAGGTACTAGATTCCGATATCTATCCACTTTTGTAATGGTTTTCTATACAAAATAAGGACTGTGAATCAAAAGTGTATTTCGATAGCATAAACATTTCACGTTGCTCATAATTGGGTGTAGTTTGGCAGGTAAAACATGTGAAGTACTTGAACGTAACACAAATTAACAACTGGCAGATAAACTCCAATTAGAGTCTAAGGTTGGCAGACGTGATGTTTGTCTTGGGGCGTCAGATGGCTTGGTATTTTCTGTCGCTACTGTACTTATGTGTAATATGCAGCAGTGTTCGACTATTTTCAGTAGTGGCTATATGCATATAATGAATTGAAGTAGCATTCCTAACACAGACAAACACATACACACACAAACACTCTTTCTCTCTCTCTCTTTCTCTCTCAATCTCTCTCTCTCTCTATATATATATATATATATATATATATATATATATACTTTATATATATATACTGTATATTTATATATACACAGTATATACAGTATATATACCACTTAACATCGAATTGATCTGTAACAGCGGAAGGATTTTTCAAGGTCAAATATAGCTGCCATGATCTTTGTTCCGCTATGGAAGTGGTTATAGACGCTAATTGATGTATAGCAGCTTCCCATTTCTCTCATGCAGGGATTCAATTTAGGAATTGATGGTGCAGACATTTTGTATGGCATTGACAGGTGTTTTATACCGTTAGTGGAATTATGAATGACAGCTATACAGTTGGGGCTTTTCTATGTAGTGTTGAGTATTATGTCCATTCATATCTTGCAGCATGACATTTGTGCCATGTAGGGTTTTCCAATTCTACAACAAATTTAGAAGACATTTACATGACTTCGGTCTCCTTAACAAGGCATTGCGCAGTACTTACTAAAATCTATTAGCTCTAATTATGCCGGACATTTTGAAATGTTACCCTTTCATAATGTTGACGCATTTTGACATTATATTCTAGCTATCATCAAGCAATTTTATTCAACTTAGGAAGGATTTGTGGGTATCGAAACGTAAATACTAATAGCTAACCTCTATATGCCCTGCCTAATCTGAATAAAATCTTGTAATAATAGACAGAATAAACTGCCAAACGCGTCATAATTTTCGATTTTGTTTTTTTGTTTTTTTTATTCGAGTATCTTATAAAGATCTAGATCAACCGGTATACTTGCATTGCTCCACACTTACAGTAGGCTATTCCTTGTTTAACATTACCGTAATGATAGACAAATCAGCTTGATTGCCCTCGTTGTTTTTTGTGTTGTAAGATGTTAGTGGTTAATGTTTTTGGCCTAACAATAATAAACAGGCCACACTCCTCGGAAAAGCAATATCGAAACTGTACCTCATGTGCCACCCTGAAATATCCTGACGCTGATTCAGTGAGGTAAATGTGAGTATATCGCATAAGTTATATATAATATTGCATGGAACACAACATTAATGACGTATCTAGATACTTTTTATTTTGTATACAACTTGAGTTAGACATTAATTTGTCACATCATATTTGTGCTTCTGAATACATATATTAATGTTACTTATATATAACAATTGTGTGAAGAAGTTTCACAAATGAAGATTCAGAAGAATACAGTATGTGCGGAAGATTAAATAAACAAGTGTGATCAATAAAGCTCCTATTTCCGGCATAAGGGATGAAGGTATTCCAATGTACGCGTGTGTGTGTGTGTGTGTGTGTGTGTGTGTGTGTGTGTGTGTGTGTGTGTGTGTGTTGAGTCGGGTATTGGGATTACAGATGTATGTGTGTGTGTATGTGTTTGAGAGAGAGATAGTGTGTGTGTGTGTGTGTATGTGTTTGAGAGAGAGAGAGTATGTGTGTGTGTGTTTTAGAGAGAGAGAGAGAGAGTGTGTGTGTATCTGTGTGTGTGTACTTTTGTGCGTGGGGTGGGGTATGTGAATTACATGTGATCATCATAAAAACAATGCTATATTATTTTTTCTGTTATAATCACTAACAATAATAGTGCAATTTGGTGTATTCAATCAAAATCTCTGATAATTTTAGAGACGCGCTACATGACCATTTCATTATATGTTAACACTTAAAATAGTTTGTTCTTTAAATTGATTAGACAAGGTGTGGCAGGCAGTTACAAAATGTTGCAACTTATAGTCGATAATTGGTTTATTTAAGTGGATTTCTATTTCAGAACCACCATCACAAGTTATGATTCTCATATATTAGTCTTGTGACTAAATTGAGCCGCGGTGGTCGAGTGGAGAGCACGCTCACGTGTGAATCTGCTTGACTTGGTTTCGATTCCATCCAAAGCGGACATTTAGTGGGTGTGGTAGTACGTCCTAGCGTGTTTCACATGCTCGCACCCAGTCGGGGGACACCTCGACGACGTATACAAACTAATAAAATATAATACACACAACAAAGCCACTCCAACAGCTTCCTCTCTCTCCTACACCCCTTCTCCCATCTCTACACTCTTCAGAAATTAGGAATGGTGAAAGTAGCTACGAGGTGCCGTTGTAAAGGCATATCCCTCAATACTTTCACCTGACCTGACCTGACGACATGGGTGAAACATATTAATAAGTGTGAAGAGGTTTAGTTTCAAACAATTAAGGTACCACATACTGTACATCTTACAAAGATTAAGGGGAGATCTAGTTTTTCTGGACCCCGTATTCCCTCCTGTTTAGCCCCATTACGTTTAATATTTTAAGACGTTTGCCCCGATTTTATGACCTTCCGTCCCAGTTCTTTATCAATATCTAGAAATGTTGTGCCATTTAGGTGTCGATTTTTTTCCTGGCGAACAATAGCGAACCTGTTTCCTACCGAAAAATGAATATATTTCCTCTGGAAGGGGAGTCTTAGGGGTATTGTTTTAAAGCTTGATAGAAGTCTAGGGAGGAAGCTAAAAATTGTAAACAAATAAATGAATAAATAATCTAATAAATACAAATCTCCCAATAAATCACGAAAACATAAAGGTGGTTGAATGATGGGAGAGAGGCCATATAATAACGAAAAAGTATCACCTAAAAGGATTCAATGCTCTAGTATAAACAATACATTTCGCTTTAATCAGATTTTTAATTTGTTTTAATATTTAAATCCTAAAGGGGAACAGAGAGGTGTAGATAAAACCACAATTTTATGTGGATACTAATAATTCTCTTAAAGTTGATTATTTACAAGTTACTATTCAGAATGCGATATGTCTTGCGAGTGTTGTATGGCAGCTAAGGTATGTGGGGAAGGTGAGAACGAGAAAGATGAATGATTGATTACATGTTGTACTCCAATAAAAAGCTTAACTCATGCGTCAGCCAGTTAATTAATGGCTTGTGTCAGAAATTGAATTAGTTTCTGCCTTAACTTCACGAAGACTTATAACGGAACAGAATGATGGGTACTAAGGCATACAGTTTTATCAAACATCATTCTATAATATGAAACTCTGCTTTGGTGTGCATAGAATTATATTCTGAAATATAATTCATTACACAAATAAAGACCGAATTATACATAATTAATACTTACAATCATTGACCTTAATAATCACAAACTCAATTATGTTTACTGAGGAAAGAAAGGAAATCATTGTACTCGTTTCTACATCAATCTACCAGGGAGATTAACGAGAATAAGCGGTGTATATTTGGAAATAATTGAAACAACATTAAACTGAAATAACATTTGTATTTTGTGAGTATAGAAAACAAAATGTTTGTGAAAGCGGTGTTGGCTTGGACTTACCTATAAGTCACAGTTACCCATATAGCAGTCTATTATAGCAGTCTATTATCATTCCATAAATATCTGTAAAATCCACTGCTTATGAATTACATTTTCCTCTAGGTTTAAGACCTAGACGACAGGGGCAGATGGATGAAGCAATAATGACGTCATATCTACCTATGACGTAGATGACTTGCCGCAATATATTAACAAAGTGCCAATGCTGTGTAATGTACTTATGATTGACTGGAGGTATGCTATTGTACAAGTTAGTGTACATTAGTTTAGTCAACATTCACACAAGTTATAACCTACAAGGAATATAACCCTCATTTTCTTCACAAATATGGGATATGGTTTTCACATGACGATATCAATATATTCAACCCAATACAATCTAAACTAGTTAAATTTATAAATATCTTCAATTATATACGTGAACCAATGTACGTAATCGGCATCAATTAAATCATATCCGAGAAGCATGCATGCCAATAACAACGCTAACACTGCCAACCCACAAGTCATCAGCATACGGTGTTTGGTCAGAGGACAAGTTTGTTTTTATGATTAAGCTAATGGGGATCTGTAATGGTGAAATCTAGTGGCGTAAGAATGATGTAATCCAAAACAAATGTATATCATAATAATATTTGATAATGAATCAAAGAAGGTTTTTGCTGAGAATCCTTACACTCTGTAAATAGTAAAAATAATTTGCTAGCAAACAAACAGATACACACATATAGCCAGACAAATAGAATGTTCGGATTAAAATGCTTAAGAAGATTATACATAGTTATATTGTTATTAAAACAAATAGTCGTCGAATACTTTTTTAAGTTGTGTAGGTACTATAGACGGTCAAACTTTCAATTATCACCCATTAGGTTCAAACGATAATGTTCATGATGTGAGTGTACAATCAGTGAATAAATCAAATAGAATACCTATTGTAATGGAGGAGGTGGGTTCCTAACATGCAATGACAACTATCAAAAGTAAGGGGTTCTATTAGGTGACGACATTAGAATAACACAAATATATTCGTTCTCGAGATATTTCGTGAACAGACAGACACACCTGGATTATTACAATACCCTTGTGCTACGCAATCTACATATCTATGTGGGTGTATGTGTTTGTAGGGACTAAGAGGAATGACACTACAAGTTACCCAATACAGGTGGGAAATAAAAAACTGCTCCCCACTAACCTGTCACCTCTCTCCTTCCCTGACCTACATTAACTTCAATATATTTAGCTTGGGAAAAAAATACACACACACACACACACACACACATGAAATGAGACCACAGGTGTTCCCCTCATATCTCGGGCTAGTGTGCGTGTATTTATATATGGAGGGGCCTATAGACCACATGTGTTCCCCTCATACCATGGGCTAGTGTGCGTGTATTTATATATGGAGGGGCCTATGGACCACATGTGTTCCCCTCATATATCGGGCTAGTGTGCGTGTATTTATATATGGAGGGGCCTATAGACCACATGTGTTCCCTCATACCTCGGGCTAGTGTGCGTGTATTTATATATGGAGAGTCCTATAGTTGTAGTTGGGCAAATGTGCAACATATCACTTTTAGCTTCGACTACGTATATTATTTGTATTTACAATATTTTATAAATATATATATATGTACACCTTCGTAGACCTACATTGAGCCGTCAAAGCATCAACATTTTGAAACCACAACGTCCCTCTATTGCTGTTTCATCTTGCTACCTCAAACAGCTCTCTCTCGCTCTCTGACACTCAAGCATCATCTATTGAGCTTATCATTCACTAGACCCTGATCCTCATCATATCATTTGAACATGGGAATATTCATACAATGCTCACGTATATTGAAAACAGCGACCGAATTTATTAATGTATTTATTTGCATGTCGGTGGGCATTGTGGTTCTGAAACCAAGGATAGCACAAACTCAATCCCAATAATACCTTACCATTGACACATCAGGAATCGAACCTGGGACCTTAAGATTACCAGTCCAGTAGGAAAACCAATCCACCGTGCCTTCCCTAATGTGTCTGTGTGAGTGTGAGTGTGAATGTGTGTGTGTGTGTGTGTGTGTGTGTGTGTGCTTTATATTTACACTTAGGTGAGGGCTGGTCCTATCTAGAGTGAGGTTTGGCATCCTCTACCCAACCTTAGCAATTGCTGGTTGTGTCTGTTACTGTCCTACTTTTCCTTCTGGAGCAGGGAGCTAGGAATTCTCCACCCCTCGTAAAATTCACCTACTAGACGAGACAGAGAAAGGGAAGAGGGAATGCGAAAGCTGTCCGGGACCCTCTGTCTGGGGGGTATGTGCCTCATATGCATACAGCACATAATTTCGAGAAAAAAAAGGTCCCACCCCTTTCCCATTCTTAACCCCTACTGTACCGTAGGATACAGTAATAAAAGCCCCCCCCCCCCCCCAGTCCCAAGCAATGTGGCCAAAATGGCAAGATAGAACAACCTTCCACCTCAGGAGATGAAGGAAGACTGGCTCCCCCAGCCTTCAGAGGGTCTTAGTACAGCCTGATACAGGCAGATACAAGGAAATTACATTACTGACAGCTACTAGCCGTCGCTGGGACTGGGGAGTGACTTATCTACTGACGGCTAGTAGCCGTCGCTGAGATTGGACGGGTTAAGTAAGCCATTTTAGATTTACAGATGAGCGACCATTACGTGCATTACTGCATGTCCACAAACATTTCAGTAATGTAAGCATTTTAGTTCTATTTTTTATTTTTATTTTTATTAACCCCTTATTGGCGGCGCTCGACTTAAGTCGTGCACCAATTTGCTGCAAGTTAGGAGCATTATTAAGGCTTTTAAAGGGTTGATATCGAGTGCAAATGGCCGGGAGCGCAGCGGGCCAGACAGCCGACTCCCAGGGCTTACCGCCGCTCATTAACCCAGTGAGACCCAGCGTCGCACGTGATGCGTCGGCAGTGTTTGATCACCAACTCCCAGCGACGCATCACGTGCGACCGGCATATTAAAATCAGTTACGTGGCTCGTAAGGTAGGAAATGGCAGGAGAATAGGAGGGGGAGGTACCGTAGTGTGTGTGGGAGCCGGGCCAGTAGGTGTGAGCGGGCCAAGACAGCCGCGCGGCCGGTGGTGGTGGGCTTAGTGGGGATACTTTACACCCTTAGTTCACCGCCACTTTGAACCTTTATTACTCCGGTCGTATGGGAGCTAGAGGCTTGAGATTTATGTGAGACACTCCTTAGGATGTATGCCGTACAATGCCATAATCAGTTTTCACCCTAGTGCTCCCGGGCGGGTGGTCATGCGGGGGAGACGAACTTTCGACCCCCCCCCCCCCGACCCCCAAATGACCAAGGTGAGGTTTTTTTTTTTTTTTTTCATTTCTCACCATTCTCTTCCATTTTGGCTCAACAAATTTTGTTGAGATCTATCTTTTTCTAGTTCCATTATAGTTTATCTTATTGTACCGATACCTCCCTACATTCAACCTAGTTGTTCCCCAATTCGGTCCTCAGCCACGGCCATTTCAAAGTCCATGTCTCTCACTCTTGTCCTCTGTAGCAGGGAGGACCTTGTACCCCTGAGACACAGGAGTGCAGACCTGAGAAAAGAGAGAGAGAGACGGCATCTCATCCAAGTTATGAGTTGGATTCTATGCTGGTGCTTTTTCTCCGATATTTGTTCAGCTAATCTGGCATAGAAGACACTTGCAGAAGGTCTCATTCCTCCCGACGATGAGAAGACCAGAGGAGTAAAGCTTCCTTGATCCCTGTTCAAAATTCTTTCTTCATGAGCGCGTTTCTTCTCACTTTCGTTTCTTAAGTGTGCCGCCTTGAGTCCTCGCTCATGAAATGTTTGTGCTCTTGGGTTGTCTTGACTTTGACGGGAGAGGACGTACAGATTTTTCTCTCCGCGATGAACAGCGTAAGAGTAAGGGAAGGGGTGGTGATTGAGTTGTGATAGCTACAACAGGGTGAGTGGGAAATTACGGTGAGTTGGTATTGGGTGAAATTCTGGAGTTCTATGTAACCAAAATCAAACAACAAGTGAAAGAAGAGGCGGAAATTTGAAGAGCGCTGCGCCGGGCGGTGAGGGAGGCCTAGGCAACCTAAGGGGACGATGCCTGACATACCTCCCTCCCTCCTCTCCATTTGACCATCGCCAGCCAACACCACTCACCCAAGGGTACCACCCACCATCCCGTCCCCACCCCCACCCCTTCTGTCATCACTCCAGCGCGTGGAGATACTGTCATGTAGAAGTGAACCGGAATATTTTGCATTACACTAATGCAGAAGACAGGACTACAGCAAGGGGAAATATGCAGGAGAGAAACAGCAATACAGAGGCGAAACTGCAACACTTCCCCCCTTCCCACCACCATCCCCTCTCCTCCCCTCGCTTAATCCCTCTAAAGTACTGTACCTAAAGATAATGTAAAGGAGAAAATAAGTGTATTTAGGTATTGCTCTTATCTAAAGCGTGGGGGAAGGGATTTATATTGAAACATATCAGTGTTTCTTTGGGTTACAATGCTTCACCACAGGTTGGACCCATGAAGTCAGTGTATTGGCCCTGTGCAACTTTGGCCTGCCTTGCTGATAGCATGGTCGATAAAGACTTGCAGTTTCTTGTGAAAGAGTACAGGACGATCATCTTCCCGAGAGGGAGTGGCAGCAGTTTACAAAATGTGTGTTTGTGTGAGGAAGTAGTGGCTACAAGGTAAGGGAATGGGTAAAGGAAATGAGAAGCCTGGCAGATATTGCGAAATCTGAACCACATGCTGCATATACTGCCTTCACATACGGTGTCAAGCACAGATGGACCTTTCTTATGAGAACAGTGCCTGACATGGACCGATGCTCCAACCGCTGGAAGAAGCAATTAGAGAAGCATTCATACCTGCTTTAACAGGGAGGCAAGGGGTCACACAAGAGCTAAGAGATCTATTAGTTCTTCCGCCAAGGTTCGGAGGTATGGGGAACATAGGCCCAGTGGAAGCTGAGCCTCATGAGTACCAAAATTCCCTTAAACTTACTACGTCTCTGACAGAAAAAAATACGGGAGCAAAATTAAGATGATTAAGTGGACGGCGATGAACAATGAAATGCAAGACAGGAAATTACAAAGAGCAGAGAAGAGAGACAGAAACATAGCCTAGAACAAATTAAGACCGAATGTAGAGAAGAACTTAAAATGAGAGTTGAGATGGCACAAGACACAGGGTCTTCAAATTGGCTCATTTCATTACCAATAAAGGAAAAAGGCTTCAGCCTGAATAAACAAGAATTCCATGATGCAGTAGCCTTTAGATATGGGTGGCCAGTTTCGAACCTGCCGCTGAAATGTGCATGTGGTGAAATATACAACTCAGACCACTGTATGACCTGTAAGAGAGGAGGATTCATCTGTATCTGGCATGATGAAGTACGAGACATCACTGCACAAATGCTGGACGAGGTGTGTCATGATGTCAGAGTCGAACCGGACCTTCTGCCTATGGACGGACAGCGCTTGGCCCATAATACTGCAAATATTTCAAATGAAGCAAGAGTGGACGTAAGTGCTCGAGGATTTTGGACGAGGGGACGACGGGCTATTTTCGACCTCAGAATCTTCAACTCAAGAGCACAAACATATCGTGAGTGAGGATTCAAGGCGGCACACTTGAGAAACGAAAGTGAGAAGAAACGCGCTTATTCATACAGTACATACACATACATATTCATACAGTACATACACATACATATTCATACAGTACATACACATACATATTCATACAGTACATACACATACATATTCATACAGTACATACACATACATATTTGTATTTACCGGTACTGCATATTATTACATTTTATTATCTGACATGCATAGTGCTTTGAACTGTACGAACAACATACAAGGGTACCCTCTTGACTAAGTGCTAGCCACACAACAATGAAAAAGCGCTTTAATTCTGGTAATTGACTTACTAAGATAAGATTTGTGATCTCTTTACTACGTTGTGTCTTTTCTATGCTGTATTTATTCTATAAATGTTGATTGTTAAACTTAATATAATATATATATGTCGTCCTCCTGCTTTAGGAGTAAAATAATATAGTTATCTGTTTAGGAATAATGCATTATCTCACAGATTCCTTCATTGCCATGTCAAAGGACCACAAAGAATCATAAACAGTAACATATTCTTGTACGGTTCCATAATGCTGTCTCTTGCACTGAATGGAAAACTCCCCTCACAGTGAATGAAAGATTGAAAGTCATAAATCCACGCAGCAGCGAGTTTGTGTTTATTGTAAAGACACAAAGGGAGTACAATGGTACATAGGAAAGCAAGCAGCAACCGATTAAATAGTTCTTACGAGGCTGCTTATATCTAAACTACCTAGACTATTATGTAGGAGATAAAATATGGCTTATAAGTGACAAAACCTCTCTTTTCCATGCAGAATCGATATACTTACATGGTACCCTACAGGAAAATATGATAATAGAACTGTCTTACTATTTCTATTTTACCAAAAGAGGTAATGTGTAACTTTTCTTGTTATTCATCTTTAAACGCAGTCAGTCGGGGATTAAGGGCGATATATTTGTCTAAGTAATTTATGAAGGTGTCAACAGTGCTGCAATCTATAATAGTGCTAGACAAGGCCATTCCGTATGTTTACTACTCGGTTGAACAATAAATACACTTCATTTGAGTGAAAGGGTTTACGGATGATTTTACTGCAATTCCCTCGTGTGTAATTTGAATAATCAAAATGTGTTTGTTTGCTCATATTGTTGATACCTTTAATAATCTTAAATACTTGAATTATATCCCCTCGTAGTCTGCGCTTAGTCAAGCTGAAAAGGTTTAATTCTTCTAGACGTTCTTCACATGGCTTATTTCTTAGTCTGGGAATAATTTTCGTTACTCTTCGCTGTAGTATTTCAAGTGTTTTCTATATCCTTTTGATAGTAAGGAGTCCAACAATGAACGCAGTATTCTGGATGAGGTCGAACCTATGAATTATATAAGGTGAGCGTAACATCTTCGGATTTGTATTCAACAGATCTACCAAGGAATCAAATAATCTTATCTGCTTTCTTTACTACTTCAGCACATTGTTGGCCCGGTGTTAAATTATTTGTAATTATTACTCCTAAATCAGTTTCTTTATCGAAACTGTTGTGTTTAAATACCGTTCATTGAATAATTTGCCTTATTGTTCCTATACAGTACTATTCATTAATCGATATTGAAGCTCATTTGCCAGGTCTGAGCCCAGTTAGATAGTGTATCTAAATAATTTTATATGTATTGTATTTGAGTTGGAGAGACTGATGTGCATGCTATGTTTGTGCCATCTGCAAATTTTGAAATAATACATGAGAGATGTCATCAATGTCATATATATAAATCAAGAAGAGGACAGGTTCGAGCACTGACTCCTGGGGAACCCCACTTGTGACTTTAGTCCATTCCAATGCGTTACCATTAATTACTACTCGTTGCATTAGTCCAGTTAGCCAGTGTTCGATCCAGTGGAGCACGCTCCCTTGTATGCAAACAATCTGGGGCTAATTCTTGAGCTCTCTTTAGCCGAAATCTACCGTGTCATTACAATGAACTCTACATATGTTATGTTGATTTATATGTTTCAGCTATCTTGTTGGTTTGTTAAAGAAGAGGTAGCACAGAAAAAAGGCTTTCAAAGAAAAAATTCCATAGAGTTTTCAGATAAAAAATGCGTATTTACAGTAAACTAAAGGTGAAGTCAGAGGAGAAATTTGTCGGTATCATTCTTTCAGCAACTACATTGTTCAGGCAGCACTTCAGGCTCTCTGAAGTGGTATAGAAAACTACATCGGTGATACCGGGTAGATGGGACTCGTCAGCCTTTTTCAACAACCTGTGTAGGGGAGTAAGCCATATGCAAACCCCCCTGAGGGTAAGGGGGTCCTCCATTTTTAGTGGCGGAAAAGATGATTGCCCATGTATCCTACTGTGTGTCGCACAAGGAGACTAAAAGGGGGCAACACGCTGAAATGACCCACCTGCAATGATGGCGCTGCTGGGAGGGCTGCGGATGGAGGAAACGTCGGCCCAAAGCTACGAGCCCATGGACCGACGACCTCCTCCCCGCTACCCTCTCACAAACGGATCTCACCACACCCTACTTTTCCCTGGGGAGTTGTGGCTCCAGGGAATACCTGGAAGCTGCGGGATTCCCATAATTGGCATCTGTGCGCTACTACAACAACAACACCCTTAAGCAAAATATCGAAGGGGTCATCGGTGCCACTCTACAATACATGGATCGACAATGGTAAGGCACAATAAAAAACTACCAGACAAGAATTGCCATGGAAAATTGCCGAAAACACAAACCTTACGATTTTCTGACTACGGTATAGGGTGTGATAGTAGATATAAAGTAAGATACACCCACTGCTGATGTTCTTAAACCCTGGACAACGGTAGGTGGTGAAGACTAATGTCCCACATCCATCACCAACAACGGACTGTCACTTTGATTCTTCTTAGTGATAGCGGCCGCCCAGATGAAACACATACAGCTATTAATGTTCATGTCCTAGTCGGCCTTGTTCCACTTGGCCTATTGCTTTATTCTTCATGCCTAGCAGCAGGTTTTAGCTTATGAATCACTGTTGTATTATTCCCCTCTTTCTTGCGCAAAATAATTACCTAAGCATTAATTTTCCCCATGTTAAAAAAATATAAAATACAAAATAAATAAATAAATAAATATATATTTACAGATATATATACAGGTATACATCTATCTATCTATCTATTGCCTGACGCCGTGATCCCCGAAGGGGTGGCCACGAACGAACTGCCCCCATGCGCCTCTGTCCCCAGTCAGTCGACTCCCCTCCCCCCAACCAGCACCCCCTTCGTTCATATACTTCCTCACTCCATCCTTCCACCTCTCCTTCGGTCTATCTCTTCGTCTCTGTCCTTCCACCTTGCTCTCGTACACCCCTTTAGTCATTCTCTCGCTTCCATACGTTCCATAGGGCCGAACCATCTCAAGTTGTTCCTTTTCACACTTTCCAGCACATCTACCTCCACACCACACCTCCTTCTTACTTCTTCATTAGTCTGTCTATCCCTCCATGTAACTCCGCACGCACTTCTCAAGTAATTAATTTCCACTGCTCTCACTCTTGGTCTGAGTCTCTCCACCAACGTCCATGCTTCGCTTCCGTAAGTCAGTGTCGGGATTACCACACTGTCATGCAAGGACTTCTTCACTTCCATACTGACCACCCTATTTCTTGTTACTGCTTTCAGCGTTCTTACAACCCTCTTCCCCTGTTGTACCCTCTCCCGCACTTCTTCATCCATAGTCCCATCTTTACTCAACACACTGCCCAGAAACTTAAAAGAGTTGACGATCTCCATAACCTGACCGTTCAACTTCACCTCACACTCTGTGACTTCACCCCTTTCGAAGACCATAACCTTGCTCTTCCCCGCATTTACCTTCAAATTCCGTTTGTCACACACTGTTCCAAACTCATTTACCAAACCCTGCAGCTCCCATTCATTATCACTCATCAGAACTGTATCATTCGCAAACAGCAATATAGGCAGCTTCCACTTATTTCCCTCCCTTTTCAGCGATACACCAACATCCACTGCTCTTGATAGTATTTCTTTCATGACTCCATCCATATATACAGTAAACAACCACGGGGACATCACACACCCCTGTTTCAAACCAACATTCAGGTCAGAGAACTCGCTCTGCTCACTCTCCACACGTACTGCCGCCTTTGCACCCTCATTCATACTCTTCACTGCTTTCAGCAACTCACCATCTACTCCGTATATTCTAAGTACTTTCCACAAACCTTCTCTATCCACTCTGTCATAGGCCTTCTCCAAGTCCATAAAGGCAACATACACCTTTTGTTTCTTCTCCAGATATTTCTCCACAACACAATTCAGGGTAAAAATCTGATTCTACACATTCTCTTCCCTTCCTAAAACCTCCCTGCTCGTTGCCTATCCATTTCTCCGTTCTCATTCTCACTCTCTCAATCACTACCCTACAGTACACCTTCCCTACTACGCTTAGAAGACATAATCCTCTGTGGTTACCACACACTCCTCTTTCCCCTTTGCCCTTATACTGTATAGGGGGACTATTATGCCAGTCTTCCAGTCATCGGGTGCACTCCCCTTCTTCCATGCTAGTTTGCACATTTTCCATACCCATTCGATCACTATCTCACCACCATACCTCAATATTTCCCCACACACTCCATCTGTTCCTGGTGCTTTCCCCAACTTCACTCTTTTCATGGCTTCCCACACTTCTTACCTCCTGATCCCCACCTCCTCCTCCACTACTTCTCTTCTTCTCCCTCCCATACCATATCCAACTATGTTTGCTGGCTCTTCATTCCTTACATTTAGCAACTCATTGAAGTACTCCCTCCATCTTTCGACTCTCTCTTGCTTCTCGGCTAGCATTCTCCCATTCTTATCTTTCACACGTTTACTGTTTCCCTTGCTACCTTCCCTAACTTTCTAGACTTCTTTCCAGAAAAGTTTCTTACTCTCCCTCCATTTTACACTCAGATTCCTTCCAAATTCCACATCTACTCTTCTCTTACTTTCCTTCACTACTCTCTTCACCACCCTCTTACTCTCCACGTACCTCACTCGTTTCTGTCTCTCGAAATCTTCATTCCCTCTACTACCTAACCACTCTCTATATGCTTTCTTCTTTTCTTCCACAGCTATTTTTACCTCTTCTGTCCACCATGCTGTACCTTTCACTCCCCTCCCTCTTCTCCTCACTCCACACACCTCCTCACATGCTGCACAGATCTCGTCCTTAAACACCTTGCTCATCTCCTCCACTTCCTCCATAACTTCCAGGTCGAACCCACCTAGTCGTCTTTCTACTGCTCTCCTGTACTCTTCCCTGATTTCCTCCTCCTGTAACCTCTCCACCCTCCTCACCATTCCACCTTCCTCTCGCCTCCCTCCAGCTCTCCTCACCCACTTCTTTTGTATCTTAACCTTAGCTACTACTACATAATGATCAGACAGACCCCCTCCATTACCCCTATACATCCATCACAGATTTCTTCATTCGTTCATCCACACATACATAATCAATCAATGACTTTCGTTCCACCACTGTCTTATCCTTCATCGTCCACAGTATATATATATATATATATATATATAATATATATATATATATATATATATTTGTTTTTGCTTTTTTTTCTATGTGATTTAGGGAGGCAAAAGGCAGAACTGCCTATAGCGAGTGCCTCCCCCATAGTTCAAAGAGTGACAGGGCCAAAATCAAGGGACGTTCGAGTCAAAATGCCTGGACACACAGAGTTTGAAACAATTTAAGTCATAGGAAGAGGGAAAGACTGATTCTGGGAGAGAGTTCCAGAGCTCAGCTGTTGAGTAGATGAAAGTTTGAGAGCAACGTTTCACTCTTGGGTTGGAGAGTTGCACAGAGTAGGGGTGGGATTGAGTTGCAAGACGGGTACCACGTGCCCTACGTAAAGGAGGTGGTATACACTGGCTCTGAGGAACACTGATTTTTATACTAGTGATAGAATAGCGAGAGAGATGCAACATTGTGGCAGAGAGAGAGAGATTGCAGAGAGTTGGTGAGTGGACGGGAGTTAATGATACGAAAGGCCTTCCTTTCAACTAGGAGAGCAGTGTGAGAGGAACCTCCCCACACATGTGAACAATACTCAATACAAGGACACACTATGCCCCTGTACAGAGCAAGAAGCTGTGCAGGGGAAAAGAACTCCCTAAGGCGGTTGAGCACACCCAGCTTCTGGGAGGCTGCCTTAGCAACACTGGTAATATGTGGCTCGCTGGTGTAGTGACTAGCGTCTTGGACTTCCACCCAGAAGGCCCAGGGTCGCGCCCATGCTCGGCGCATAAAAGATTTTTCACAAGCACTGAGTCATTACCGTCCCCTCATGAGCAAGGGGATGGGGTAGTAGTACAGGACCCCAATGGAAATACGCCTAATCGGCCTTATTGGGCTATCCTTAGCTGGCTTAGCATGCGCTAGCTTTAAGAACTATTATTATTATTATTATTAATTATTATTATTATTATGGTCCTTCCAACTGAGAGCAGAAGAATATATATATATATATATATATATATATATATATATATATATATATATATATATATATATATATATATATATAAATATATATATAATTATACATATATATATATATACATATATATATATATATATATATATATATATATATATCTATCTTATCTATCTATCTATCTATATATATATATACAGTATAATGATATGCTATATATATATATATATATATATATATATATATATATATATATATATATATATAATATATATATACTGTATATATATAATATAACGGTATATACAGTATATATATATATATATATATATCTATCTATCTGTCTATCTATATATACCGGTATATATACAGTATATATATTTTTTTCTGTTCTACTATGACGCAGTTATGATTCTAGTAGCTCAATACATTTCATACTTCAATAAAACAAGCTAGAATAAATAACTTAAACCCATCATAATAATTTAGTCATTCTTAGAGGATACAAGACAATAATGCAAACCTCCCGATAACATTACTAGACTGATTCCCTAAGTAACTTTAGTTGATCTGAGGTGGGTCTATTTTGGACATTTCTTGTTTATCTTTAGTTTGGAGATTTTAAGACGTTTCACCACATTAGTTTGACTATAATAACCCCTTCACTCCATTCAGGTGTCGATTTTTTTCCGGGCGAGCGATAGCAAGCCAGTAAATTAACATAAATCAGCCTTCTGTAGGGACGTTTGTCAAACAATGTATATATTTTGCTTGAAAGGGGCCTGGGTGGCCATATATTTTGGTTTGAAGGAAGTCTGGGAAAGCGCTTTTGCTAGCTTAATTGACAAACTAACATACATTGCTCGAAAAAGGCATAAGTAAACAAAACGCTCAATTTATTAGTATTTAATATATCATAATAACCCACAAGAGGTCGGATCAGAAAGTGTTAGTGTTATCAGTGAGTGACGGCAGGTGACCCCCCCCCCTCCCCCCCCTGGTGATGGACATTGAAGGACTGACTTTATCTCCATCATTAATAGATCCTTCACCATACCAAGTTAATGAAGTCAATATCCCTTACAGCCATAACCACACACACGCACTCTCTCTCTCTCAAGTGTCCCTCATATGATTGTAATATATTTGTCGTACTATTATTGCATAACAATTTATGTAGTTCGAAATATTAGTCACATCATGTATGTAATAATTGTATTCAGCTAACTATGATCTCAATAACCATTGATGTAAGAAAACATGAATGGTCTCCTCATATGATTGCACTAGTTTTGTAGTGCTATTATTTACCTGTCAATTAATAATTCAGTCACATTTTATTTATTTTTTTCATGAGCACGTATATACAGCACATGTGGCAATCAATTGAGGAAACTATAATAACACCAGACGACGATACTGTTGTTACAGTAGAATAATGGGTTTTTGAGCAGTATGTATTGCCTTACCAGTGGTTGTCCCCTTATTATTATTATTATTTTATTATTATTATTGAAATACCACAGGAACGAAAATTCCTGGGAGCGAAACTTCCACCCCCAACGAGATCCCTCTCTTTCTACCACCTCCCTCCACATGTTACACGTCTCGTTAATCACAGTCTTCTAATATACAAATCACATTTCCTTACCCCCTGACATTCTTGAAATACCCACTAAGTATATTCAATTAGATACCAACCATGCAGACTATAATACGTTCGTTGTGTATAGGTACGAGGCGATCTCAAGACACCTTAGCTCCCAGTGCACAACGAACCGGATCATGATTATGTCCGCCTGTATTAAATTATGTATTATGTTGATTTATACCATTGCCTATTTTTGTAATCATTGTATTCAGCTAACTATGATCTCAATAACCATTGATGTAATGCAAATATGAAGTCTCCTCATACGATTGCACTAGTTCTGTAGTGCTATTATTTACAACCTGTCACTTAATAATTCAGTCACTACAAGCTTGCTTTTTTTTTTTTTTTTTTTTTTTTTTTTTTTTTTTTTAATGAGATACGTATATACAGACCATGTGACAATTAAATGAGGAAACTATAATAACACATATGAATAATGCCAACCTGACTTATAAACACAAATATGAATGTAACCAGACGACGATGCTGTTGTTTCAGTGGAATAATGGCTCTTTGAGCAGTATGTATCGCCTTACTAGTGGTTGTCCCCTCACAGGATGGGGGGCGCTGCTCAATAAACTCGCCCCTCGGGGCAAAATCAAAATCAAATCTCTCTCTCTCTCTCTACACACACATATCTCTCTCTCTCTCTCCCTCTATATATATATGTATATATATATATATATATATATATATATATATATGTATATATATATATATATATATATATATATATATATATATATTTATATATATACACACACAGACTAGGAATGCCAAACTTTAGGATTAGGCTATATGAATAATTATAAGAACGAAGTGTGTTATTTGGAAAATATCAAATCTCGACCTATACAGAGATAGCATATTACGTGTTTTGAAAATGGTATTTTCCCTTATCCCCATAAGGCTTGCCTAGCTGTCAAAAGGCCTATCCCACCCTCACAAACATGAATATTTGAATACACATTTTACAATCAAAATGTTACGATTATGTGTGTTGCGAAATGTTTAGAGGCATACTGGCTTGTTAGAAACCATTTTACATGGAAGAGTCCATTACAGTAGTGCGGGGAGGACACTATGTAAAACCTTCAATGTTTTTCCCTTTAACCCTTTGAAGATAATGACGCATATTGAACGTATTCTTGTATTCAATTTGGGAAGGATCTGAGGGAATAAAGGTCGTTGCACACTGACACGAAAGCCCCTCCAGGCGAGTTCCCGACTCAAAATTTCAGCCTGATACGGCAAATCGGCAATTGAATCGTGGATATCGGGAATTAGCCTTGGGTGACTCTCACGGTCCAAGCGACGTATAGGGGGTCGATACGAGATTTTGAGCTATTTAAAAGTTTGTGGGAATCCCCCGGCAACTGTAAAAAATCGTCTGAGTCTGGTCTCCGTCACCAACTCGCCGTAACACAATCGTGTGGTCCGTATCAAAGACGTATGGTCCGTATCAAAGCCGTATGGCTCGTATCAACGTCGTCTGGTGCGTAAGCCTGCCGTGCGGACCGAATGTAGGGAAAAAAGGCACCCGAAAAAAAAAGTCATAGGAAAAAAAGGCACCGGAAAAAAGGCACTGGGAAAAAAGGCACAGGAATAAATGGCACATTCTTAGGGGTAGGAAAAAATGGCATATTATGAAAATTTATCACAATGTTTAAAAAGGCAAATATGTTTTCCAGGGTTTATTCCTAAATTATGTATTATTCAAGAATTACACAATTTTAACCCTTATTTAGCGGCGAGCAACATAAGTCGAGTTAAATAAAGCTGGACTATGTGGCGGCGCTCGACATAACTCGAGTGGCAATTTCAGCACGTAATGTGGCTGAGAGAGAGAGACAAGTGGTGGCAGGAGACTAGCGAGCGTATGACTGCTCCAGACCACCGCGGCGAACCTACTGACACAAATCTCAGCTCCCTCCTCCCTCTCTCACTCGCTACATACTCAATTATGTACTGAAAGTACCGAATTACCTGCTTTTTGCACTCGCGTTGCACGGTTATTGCAAGAAAACTATCCATCATACAAGGATCGTTATGGTGTCATTCGAAAGCTCTGTTTATGCCCTTTCAGGGATAGGTACTTGTTTTACGTTCTGGGTCTTATTTAGGCATGAAAATGATCATGTAAACAGCCCTATTTTGGCTAAAAACACCCCGCTGTGCGGTACACATAAATAAACCGCATAGGCCGCTCGTAAGGTGTTAATATATTAGTTATATATTTATTGTAGGCCTACTTTCTATTTAACCTAACATGACCTAATGTGAGACCTCACTCTGACTACGCTGCTCAGTTTTGGTGTCCTTATCAACTCTGCGAAGCAGAGTGGTATCACGCACACAGATCCCGCCCGTATACTGTGCACCACCAATCAGCTTGTCTGTCGTCGTCCGTCGTCGTCGTCGTCCGTCGTCGTCGTCCGTCCGGTAACTCCTCCTAGACCATACGATGGATTTTCACCAAATTTCACAGGTATATACATTTGGTCAATGCGAAGGTCAGTCAAAAATAAATTTTAAATTTAAATAAAAGATTAAGGTCAAAGGTCAAGGTTAAATATAAGGTCAATGTTTCATGTGTTTTAGTTTTTACTAAAATTTCTTCATTTTCACTATACAAGTTACTGGTAACCTCGATATTTTATAGACCAAATATTAGATAAATATTCTAAAGGGTAAGGTCAAAGGTCAAGGTCAAAGGTCAAAATAAGTTTTGTACTACTATTTTGTATTCTAACTGTTAGATTCTCACTAGGCTTACCATGAATAACCGGAATACCTAGGCGAAGGTCATACAAGAAACTATTCAGTTCCATATGAAAGGTCAAGGTCACAATTCAAGGTCAAATATAAGGTCACTGCTAATTTCTCTACTTTTCATGCAAACTTCACAACATTTGGTGAAATAACTGCACTTTAAATTAAAAGGAAAATAACACATTTTGAGGCACATGTCATGAAGGTCAAGGTGAAGGTCAAAGGTCAAGGTCAACTTTTCTATAAATATATATAAAACTAACTGATAGGTTTTAATGAAATTAGTCATGCTTATTTTATTTTCCTAGGCACTGTCAATGGACAACACAAAATTATTCTTACATAAAGGTCAAGGTCAAAGGTCAACTTATTCTATATATATATTTGTTTTTTATTCAAATGTCTTCATTTTCACTATACTAGTTACTGGTAATGTTGATATCGTATTGCCCAAATTATAGAAAACTATACTGAAGGGTTAGATAAAAGTTCAAGGTCAAAGGTTAAAATAGGTTTGTTACTAGTGTTTCTTATACCAACTCTTAGATTCCCACTAGGCTTGCCATGTATATTCGGAATACCTAGGCCAAGGTCATACAAAAAACTATTCAATTCTATATGAAAGGTCAAGGTCACACGTGAATGTCAAATAAAAGGTTGATATGCTATTTTCTTTACTTTGCATGCAAACTTCACATTTGGTGAGATAGTTCCACTCTAAGTGAAAAGGAAAATAATACATGTTGAGACATATAAAAGTCAAAATAAAGGTCAAAAGTCAAGGTCAACTATTCTATTAATATATATGAAACTAACTGATGGGTTTTAATGAAATTAGGCATGCTTATTTGATTTCCAGTGGCAATGTCAATGCAAACAAAAATGTACTCCTACATAAAGGTCAAGGTCACGGGTCAAGGTTAAAGGTCAACTTTTATTATTTATTAGACAAAATTACTCAAATTTTAGAAAACTGGCTACATTTTGGCTTATTACATATCAAATTTCACATAAATATTGTAATAGTTAAGGTCAGAGGTCAAGGTCAAAGCAAGAGTATTTGTCATTTTCCCTAAACTCCCCCTTGACTGTTTAATGTATTGTCATCAAATTATACAGGCAAGTTCAGTTGGTTAATGCAATGGCCATCCAAATATATGTATCTTATTTTTAGTCAAAGGTCAAAGGTCAAGGTCACAGTATATGATCACTATTTGTAATCAATAAATTTTAATCCAAATTACACCATATTCATAATGCTAGCTAATACGAACATTTCTGTTAAGCTAACTATATCTTTGATAAGAAATTCTAAGGTCGAAGGTCAAGGTTAAAGGTCGAAATATGATTTTTACTGGTATTTCCTATTTAATGTAAGATTCTCATTAGACATATCATGCATTTTTGGAATGCTTAGACCAAGGTCATACAAGGTCACAGGTCAACATCAAATATAAGGTCAATATGCTAATTTCTTTACTATTCATGTAAACTTCACAAAATTCATTGAGACAGTTGTGCTTTAACCCGTACAGCCCCAGCGACGCGCCTGACGCGTCGGCGATGTATGTAATGCACAGCCCCAGAGACGCGCCTGGCGCGTCACCCTAATTGCGCCGACCGTAACCTCAGGTGTAGCCACTCAAGAGGGCTCAGATTTGTATGGGAACTGTGTACGTATCCCACGCAACCGTGCCGATGGTTGAAAACTCTCAAAGTCCACGTGCGTGCGCGTGAGCACGCAATAACCTGGTTTTTTGGGATAATTGCCTTCAATTTTGTACTCTTGTAAAATACGTTTTCGGGGGCTCTGTAGGACCATTCTTTAAGCTTTTTGAGCGGTTTTTCGTGGTTTTCCTTAATTCCTAACCCATTCGCTATTGTTTCTGGAATAAAACCATTTTTTGAAAACCGGCCGGGTTCTGATGAACAAACATTACAAAACTAGCCGGGGCTGGACGGGTTAACGGACAATTATAATGTTAAATTTTCAGACATTAAGATGGTCAAGATGAAGGTTAAAGGTCAAGGTCAACTATTCCTTTAATACCTCCGAAACTAACTGATGATCTTTAATGAAATTTGACACACTTATTTGATTTTCTAGTGTTACATCAAAGCAAGCAAAAATATAATCCTACATAAAGGTCAAGGTCACAAGCCAAGGTCATAAGTTAACCTTCATCAAATAAAATACAAAATTTTCGATAAGCTGACGACTGTTATTTGCATTTTACTTATATAACATAAATTTCAATCATATATATAAATATTATAATACTTAAGGTTAAAGGTCAAGGTCAAAGAACAAAAGAAAAATGTTTATAATTGTGTTAATACTCATCCTAAACAGTTTAACCCTTTGTGTACCGGTGACGTCTTTTTTATTGTATTTTAGCTATAATTAGACGATATTGTAGAGTTTATAAAGGATCTGTGGTAGTAAGAAGAAATGGTTGAAATCCTGCTCATTTTATGGAGGCCCTTCATAAACTAAAAAAAATCGCCTTAATATCCAATATGAAATGAAACCAACAGAACTACTGAACGGGTTACGTATCGTCACCAAATTTTGCTGGCAAATTCGGTTGGTCAATGCAACGATTGTCCAAATTTTGTGTTTTTGTTATTCAAAGGTCAAGGTGAATGGTGAAGGTCGCAGATTATAGTCACTATGTCTTTCTTATATATATTTAAATTTGAAATACACCATATTCAAAATGCTACAAAATAGTGTTACGCTGACCTAAGTATAGATAAATATTTTAATGGTTAAGATTCAATGTGATCATAAATGTAATTATATATAATTATATACTCCCAGGCGGACATAAGTCACCAACAGTCAGGACGAGTGTCCATGCTTTAATCCACTGCACACAAGTATCCTCTATCACGCCGTGGTATAGTGGATTAAAGTATGGGCATTTGTTCTGACTGTCGGTGGGTCAAGTCCGGCTGTAGGTATAAAAACATTTAGTAGCTTTTGTGTATTTGCAATATATATATATATATACCGGTATATATATATATACCGGTATATATATATTATATATTTATACATATATATATATATATATAATATATACTGTATATAAACCAATATTACCTAAGAGATTCAATACTACTTGCAGAATTCTAGGTCGCAGAGTTTTGTAATGCGAAAACTGCACACCTACTATATTATATAATGGATATTGACTCTTTGGAGGCAGTCCAACGAAGAATGACGCAAATAATCCACATTGTTAGAAATTTATCATAGGCCTATGCGGAGAGTCTGAGAACCCTATTCTTGCTTTCATTAGAAAGACGAAGATGTAGAGGAGATATGATATAGGTGTTTAAGTGGATGAAAGGTATCAATAAGGGAGAAAGAAATAAGGTATTAAGGCTTAATAACGGCGAGATAGCCCGTTCTAATGGCTTCAAATTGGATAAGTTCCGCTTTAGAAAAGACACAGGTAAGCACTGGTTTCGGAACAGAGTTGTGGAAGTGTGTGGTTAGCTCAGGAACGGTAGAACATGTTAGGTGCAAAGTTGATAGTCATATGAATGATATGGGTTTGGTGTGAATGGGATCTGCCTCGTGTGGGCCTGTCGGCCTTATGCAGAATTCTATCTATCTATCTATTGCCTGACGCCGTGATCCCCGAAGGTGTGGCCATGAACGAACCACCCCCATGCACCTCTGTCCCCAGTCAGTCGACGCCCCTCCCCCCAATCAGCACCGCCTTCGTTCATGTACTTCCTCACTCCATCCTTCCACCTCTCATTCGGTCTACCTCTCCCTCTCTGTCCCTCCACCTCGCTCTCATACACCCTCTTAGTCATTCTCTCGCTTTCCATACGTTCCATATGGCCTAACCATCTCAAGTTGTTCCTTTTCACACTTTCCAGCACATCTACCTCCACACCACACCTCCTTCTTACTTCCTCATTAGTCTGTCTATCCCTCCATGTAACTCCGCACGCACGGTTTCTTAAGTTCTAACCTAACCTAACCTAACCTATGGTGACTACACTACCAGATATATATACTTACATTATGCAATATTGCATATTGCATCGATTTTTTTTTTATTGATCTATTACTTCTTAATACAACATTTTGTTTTATGTGCCATTTTTTCCTAGTCCGTAATTTGTGACATTTTTTCCTGTGCCGTTTTTTCTGGTGCCTTTTTTTCCGAGTACCGTGCGTCTCTTCCGTGCAGAAAATTGGCAACCGCGCGTCTAGCCTCAATCCGGTTGCACGTCTTGCACGTCTCACAGCGTCCGATAGGGCGTCGATACGATTCTTCCGAGTTGTATCGCAGTCTTGTAGGTGGTATCTTTTCCGTGGACTAGTCATGTACCTTTCGCACGACTTTTCGTATCTTCTTCATAGCATTCGTGTCTCCACCATATCTGCATCCGCTAGAGTCTTATCAAGGCGTGCGGAAGAGATATGGTTGAGATTCGGTAGAGATACGACTCTAACGATGTCAGCCATTTTTGCCGCGATCTCTAGTAAATTCGGCAAGACACAGGATTTGTATGTGTCGTGGGTGTTCGTGCCAGTCTTGAAGGGGCTGTCGTGTCAGTGTGCAACGATCATATTAAGGGTAAAGCCTATCTCAATTAACCCTCTGACTTCCATATACCCTTTTTTAAATCGTCTAATAATAAGCAAAACATAGAAGGGAAATGCGTCATCGGATCTTCTAAGAGTTTAGTACGTACCTGCTGACATTCATATCGTCAGGAACTAATGTTTTATCGTTTGAATGACTAGTTTTCCACGTAAACTTCGCTTTTATATATACAGAGTGTTCCATAATAGGTGTGCCAAAGTTTCAAGATAAGAATATAGAAATGGTTCTAAGATTAAAATCTCCTATAAGCAAAACTCGAAATCTCAACCGTTAACGATTAATTACTTAATTTACATTCTAGGTAAAGGTTGTAGGATCGTCGGTAAGACATGTTACTCATATGAGGCATCGCATTTTTCAACAAGTAATACATAGGCCAATGAGAAACATGCTGCCTAGTGAAACTATGGACTGCTGCATTATGCAAGCATTTACAAAATAGTCAAGATAAAACATTTAGTTCACGATCTTGGTTTGAGTAATTACACTTCAAAGCAAATCACACATCACGTATGAAACTATTGATCAGCATATGATAGATTTTTATGATAGCTACTTTGAATAAAATGGTAATACACATACTGCTCCTTTTGAACTTGAATGCCACGTCAAATGTTGTCACACTGCATGGTGATGCCATAGGAATTCACTGTATTTCTTAGCCATTTTGTATTAGAATGGTTAATTGGGTATTGGAAGAAATATTGTGTGCTTCTATTTGTATTCTTTGTCCATTAGATTAGTTAAACCTGGTTATAAGAAACTTCTTAAGGATTAATAGATTAGTTTTTGTTTGGTTTCTTCTCAACTCAATGTCTCCATTTGTGAACTCGTCGCCCCCTTCCAGAAAAGTATGACCTACTTTTCAACAGCATACAAATTAACCCTTAATTTTCTCTTAATATTCTCGGTGTGTCTTTCTCTTCTGATCTCTCTTGGAAATCTCATATTACCACTCTTGCTAAAAACAGCTTTACAGAAGCCGGGTGTGCTCAGCCGCCGTCGGGGGTTCTTTCCCTGGACAGCTTCTTGCTCTGTACAGAAGTGCGTTCATGTATTGAGTATTGTTCACACGTGTGGGGAGGATCCTCTCACACAGCACTTCTAGACAAAGTAGAAAAGAAAGCCTTCCGTCTCATTAAGTCACGTCCACTCACCAATTCTCTGCAGTCTCTCTCTCTCCTCGCCGCAATGTTGCATCTATTTCACTATTCTACCGCAATTACAATAATCCGTGTTCCTCAGAGCTCTCTCAGTGTATAACACCCCCTCTCCGTAGAGCATGTATCACCCGTCTTGCAAAACAGCCCCACTGCTGCTCTGTGCAACTCTCCAACCCAAGAGTGAAACGTTATTCTCAATCTGTCTTCTATTCAACAGCTGAGCTCGGGAACTCTCCCATAATCAGTCTGTCCCTCTTTCTATGACTTAAATTGCTTCAAAATCTGTGTGTCCAGGCATTTTGGCTTTAACATCCCTTGATTTTGGCCCTGTCACTCTTTCAACTCTGGGGGAGACACTTGCCACAGACAGTTCTGCCTCTTGTCTCCCTCACTCACATAGAACTACAAAATATATATACAATTTCCTTTCTCACTCACTCTCTTTTTTGCCCTCTCTCTCTCTCTCTCTCTCTCTCTCTCTCTCTCTCTCTCTCTCTCTCTCTCTCTCTCTCTCTCTCTCTCTCTCTCTCTCTCTCACACACACACACTCACACATACTCACACACACTCTCACTCACACACAAACACACTCTTTCTCTCTCTCTCTAACTCTCACACACACACACACACACTTATTCTCTCTCTCTCTCTCTCTCTCTCTCTCACTCTCTCGCACTCTCTCTCTCTCTCTCTCTCTCTCTCTCTCCTGACAGCCAAGGTCTTTACTAATATTAATTGCGGTAAGTGGTCGTCCGTGATAACATTTTTCTCTCCTCCAGTGAGGGCCGAGGGTAACATAAGGCATCATTTGTATTCTTTTGTGTATGTCCTCGTTACTCGGAGTGTCAGCTGTCTTGGACTTCAAGGGGAGGTTTGTAGATTGCTCCCTCAAACTTTAAAAAAATACCCCAAAGACCCGCTTCCAGTAAAATGTATACATTGTACAGTATATATATGCCGGTTCCTACCAAGTTACAGGCTGGCTATCGCTTACCAGAAAAATACCGATCCCCAAATGACACGAAAGGACTTAATAACGCCAAATTAATTATCCGAATGTCTTAAACTTTCAAAAATGACGAGGCTAAGCATGAGGGAGAAGGGGGTCCAGAAACCCCCCCCCCCCCCCCTCTGAAGCTGATTCTACAGGCAGACTTTATATATTTTGACCAAATGAGAGGCAGGACTAGCGTATTTGATATTGCACATTACTCACCACATAAGATGCATCACTGTAGTTTGTTTGTAACTAAGATTCGAGGACCCCAAGATAATCCATTGCTAAACATTTTCGTATATAACTAGTTTTATTTATCACATGCACAACACAACAGTAGGCTTAACCTCCAAACAGATCTCTTCAATACTTTTTTCGGTCTAAAGAGTACTTCCTCACTTTTTAGATGCCGTTAATTTTGTCTTCAGATATATTACCGGTACTTGAAAATTAATACACTTGAATATACTTGAAAATAGGACATATTCGTTTTGTAATAGAGTGGTAAATGATTGGAATGTACTGCCCCAGTATGTGATTGAATCAGAATTTTTACAAACGCTTGAGCGTAATTTAGACAAGGCATGGAGTAGACAAGATCTATTTTATAATAAATTATAAAGCTAAACTTCAGAACTATCATATTGTATTGACTGCCACTGCCACAGCCACCACTTTTGGTTCGGGTCCTAAGCTGGATACACAGGTCTAAAAAGGCCTCTTCCAGAACGTCTACTTTAAGATGCTGTAAGATTAACGATATGTTTTTATTGTATATTCGCATGCAGTCAGCTTCAAATACAGGTCTGCTGTTATGTCGAATACAGTGTTTTTTTTTCAGAAACATTAAGAAACAACATATGATAACTGTTACTACCACATACTAGTTTATAAGAATGGCAGGGCGTATCCATTTCACATTCCTAAGAAAACAATGTAAAATGTACTAACGAAACACTTATACCTTCCGTTATAATTAGTCTGCCATCAATATTATATTCACCTCCACCCTTTTCACCACAACTCCCACCACCACCACCACCACTGACCTTCAGTGATAGGTGATACAGGGCGAGGTGTTGAGGAAAGAGTCATCACCTCCACCCCTACAACCACCGCTACCAACATCACTACTTTCACCACTACCAACGCCACTAATCTCACCACTACTATGATCACTGACCTCCTGTGATAAGTGAGGCAGGCTGGAGTGTTGTTGAAGCATCCTGGACGGTAGACCCTGACTACCACCAACCACCACCCCTACCACTAACACCACTACTACCACCACTATCACTAATGCCACCTCGATCACCACCCCCACTACCACTATTACAACCACCACTACCACTACTTCCACCACATCCATAACTACTTCCACCACCACCACTACCACTACTTCTACCATCACCACTACAACCACCCCCACCTGTGAGTTGTGGGTTAGAATTAAATGAAATCACCTGTGATAGGTGAGACAGGCAGGAGTGTTGTTGAAGCATCCTGGACGGTACATTAACTACCACCACTACCACTAATACCACCACTACCACCCCCACCAACCTTCTGTGATAGGTGAGACAGGCTGGAGTGTTGTTGAAGCATCCTGGACGGTAGACTCTGACCACTACCACTACCACTAACACTAACACTAATACCACTACAACTACCACCACCAGCACCAACCTTCTGTGATAGGTGAGACAGGCAGGAGTGTTGTTGAAGCATCCTGGACGGTAGACTCTGACCACTACCACTACCACTACCACTACCACTAACACTAATACCACTACCACTACCACTAACACTAATACCATTACAACCACCACCACCAGCACCAACCTTCTGTGATAGGTGAGGCAGGCTGGAGTGTTGTTGAAGCATCCTGGACGGTAGACTCTGACCACTACCACTACAACTACCACTAACACTAATACCACTACCACTACCATTACCACTACCACTACCACTACCACTAACACTAATACCACTACCACTACCACTAACACTAATACCACTACAACCACCACCACCAGCACCAACCTTCTGTGATAGGTGAGACAGGCTGGAGTGTTGTTGAAGCATCCTGGACGGTAGACTCTGACCACTACCACTACCACTACCACTAACACTAATACCACTACAACCACCACCACCAGCACCAACCTTCTGTGATAGGTGAGACAGGCAGGAGTGTTGTTGAAGCATCCTGGACGGTAGACTCTGACGGTGGAGGTATAGGCCAGGACGGTGGGAACCCTCAGCTGTACCTGTGACTCCTTCCGGTACAGGCACACGTGGGGCCTGGAGGGCAGAACAAAATACGGTAAGTAACATAACACATACACGATAAATACGGTAAGTAACATAACACATACACGATAAATACGGTAAGTAACATAACACATACACAACAAATAATGCACATATAACATTAATTTAACATACTTTTAATTAGAACAAGTGCATACACTTTACGAGGTGACAAATCTGTATTATACTGCACAACAACAAAGAGACTAAAACCACGCTCTCTGTGGATGAAGCGTTTTTTTAAAGCTTTACATACTGGGTGTGTATATATATATACATATATATATATATATATATATATATATATATATATATACCGGTGCATATAGATATATATATATATATATATATATATATGTGTTTCTAATCTCTCAGTGGGGATCGAACCGTCGACCATCAGGACGATAGCCGACGCTTTATCAACTACACCACGGCAGTCTAAAAGACACTCAGCCTTCTATCCTATTTATGTTAGGGAGAAGGGAAACCCACTAGGCGAATTCGATCCCCACTGAGAGATTAGAAACATTTAGTGGCTCACGTGTATTTGTGATATATTCTCAATATTTGTAACTCTCATGCTCAGAAGGATTGCCCGCTTCAAGGCATGGCATAGCATACTTTTAGGAAAGGACAGACACGCGTCATTTTATTGTGTCAACGCTTCGATGCAATGAAGGGGTAGGGGACAGAGAATATAGTAGGGGATAAGGGAAAGAGCTGGAGAAGATGAAGGCATCAGGGTCTGGCCCATGATCTGTTAGTTGTATCTTTTGAGTCTCTTTTGAGAGTAGGACGGATAAGATTATGTCATGATATAATGTTACAGTTAAAGTTGAGGGGGATAGACAGGTTGAGGAGATGAAAGATCTCTTAAAAATTATAGAGACGGAAAGGAAGAAAGAAAGAGCAAAGTAGAAGAGTAAAAAGTGGAGGAGTACATGATATGAATGTAGGAAAGACTAATTTATCTTGGAATACTGCTGAGTAATAGAGATTTACATCATAGGTCTTCATCAACGTCTGAGTGACACATAACACAACAGGGAGGACCGTTACTTCCCGTATATCTACAGTATATATCTTTGAAGTGGAAAGCTTTAGAGGTTATTGGACTGTTGACTCTGCCTTCTACTTAGCCCCTTGAGGATCATGACGCGTTACGCGTTGATTTTTTTGTTCTGGATATCATTTGACGATTTAATACAGCATAGGGAGGATCTGTGGGAGTTAAAAGGGTAAAAACGGTCTCCATCAGCCGTCTGACTTCCATATACTCTTCCTAATCTGCATACAATGTTCTAATGATAGCCAGAATCAACTATCAAAATGCATCATGATCCTCAAGGGGTAAATAATGTTGTTTTGAATTATGGCACAAAGATGCTTTAGAGAGAGTACATGGAAGTAGATTAAAGTTTACTTCTTGAACGAACTTGATCATTATACCAGATTTGGCTTATTGGTGGGATTTGACGGCATGAGAGGGTTCGTTCTAGTTACTAAGATTCGTTGACATAATTTGACTCAATTGATGAGATTCACTTATATGAATTTCCATAGTTAGTAATGTTAATATATAAAACACATAATCACATTTTGTTGTATTGAATTTTGTTCCAAGTAAATATATTAAACCAAGATAACTTTATTTTGTCTTTTTGTTTGTCAAGATTATAAAATAGCATGCACACAGAGCGATACTAAGTAGGATTTTTTTTTTTTTTTTTTTTTTTTTTTTTTTTTTTGGGGGGGGGGGGGCGTAGTGTTCAAAACAAGCAATTCTTGCAACAAAATAATACTAAATTACTGACTGATTGAATGAGTTTATGATAGGGAATAGCCATGCAGTCACTGCACATACATTCTGATTCGATGATACGATTTATCCACAACCTATCTTGGCTAACAATAGCTTTAATCTAACCTAACACATTACAAGCTAACTTAGATTAACCTTAATTTGTCTTCATCAAATCTACACTAACCTCATTTAAGCGAATCTATTGTAAGCAAAGCAAATATATACCATGTATAACCCTAATCAAATATATACCATGTATAACCCTAATCAAATATATACCATGTATAACCCTAATCAAATATATACCATGTATAACCCTAATCAAATATATACCATGTATAACCCTAATCAAATATATACCATGTATAACCCTAATCAAATATATACATGTATAACCCTAATCAAATATATACCATTAACCCTAATCAAAATATATCCCATGTATAACCCTAATCAAATATATAACCATGTATAAACCCTAATCAAATATATACCATGTATAACCCCTAATCAAATATATACATGTTATAACCCTAATCAAATATACCATGTATAACCCTAATCAAATATATACCATGTATACCCTAATCAAATATATACCATGTATAACCCTAATCATATATATACCATGTATAACCCTAATCAAATATATACCATGTATAACCCTAATCAAATATATACCATGTATAACCCTAATCAAATATATACCATGTATAACCCTAATCAAATATATACCATGTATAACCCTAATCAAATATATACCATGTATAACCATCTAATCTTATAAAACCTCTCATTTATCATCTAACCAAACTTAACCAAGCCACATTAAAGTGAATGAAGAATGACCCGAATATCTGTGAAAATCCCTGTGGGGAGTAACGTTATGAGAGAGGTAACAGGTCCAAGACTCGCTTCAGTACTCGCAATAAACAACTTAGGGGTTAATTGAGCAGGTAATTGGTGCTTCTATTTGCTCTCTGGTTTATGGTTCGGCTACATAATGGTTCAACAAATGGTTTAATAGGGATGCCTATTTTTTTCTTTTTCAAATCACGTAAATGATGCAATGAAATTAAAAATGCCATGCACACTTTAGTCTTAAAGTTCCGATTGGATAGATATGCGTTGTATGTGCTGTGTGACTATACTGAGAAACGCAAGTGAAACTTTTACACTTGCACACATGATAGCTTAAATTTTTCTGGAGACGTCTTCAGTTCTAACTTGTAAAGAAGTCTCAAGGAGAGATAAGTTTTCATACATACATACATAGAAACATACATACATATACAAGTTTAGAAACAGTTTTGTGCACAGAGCAATGTGGTTACAGTCTCACGTCCTAAGTGGCGGCTTTCCAGGCGGCCCTGTCAAGGGCTGTCTCTGTTGTCAAAGAAAAACAACAACAAAAATCCCCAAGCCCAAGGGGGTCACGAGAGCAAACTATAATAAATACCCTTAAGAACCCCAATCAAATTACAATTGTTAACGTGTCCTCTTTAATTCGCGGCCAAAATGTCATTGGACCGATACGAGCCAACCAAATGTAACCTATCATAGAGAAGTGTAAGCTTTAATAGAGGTGGCCTACTTCATAAGCACGTGTGTCGCAAGCTTAGTTAGCATAGGCCGTGTGACGGTATGCACCTCTGTGTGAGTTTGTGGATGGGCATCAGTATTTTGTAAGAGTTTTTGTAGGATACTTCAAACACAGAATTTGGCAAATATATATACAGGTATGCATCTTCATAGTGTCACATAGATAACTAAAATAACATGTATACAGTATATGCATCTATGTAGGTATAATATACTCAGGCACACACATCACAGCTGGGGGTGGCTTACTCGAAACAGAGACCGAACAGAAACAACATTAAATAACACTCAGGCTGTATTATGGTCGGCAGGGAGGGATCTGTGGGGGTGCTCGGTTATGGCCTTGGCCTTACTCGGGGCCTTGGGGCTGTTCAGCCAGGCAGCTTGGGGAACAACAACATACAGTAGTTGAATTGTCTCGGTAATAGCCGGTAATTTAGTAGATCAATATTTGCATGAAATTGGATAAGCGGTTTCCCATCACCCTCCCTCCATTAAAGGACGGTTGCATCATTTGATTCATTGTTTTATGGAAAACTTCGAAAAGAACTGGATTATCAAGATTATAGCAATGCGAGATAAAATCCCTACTTTCAAAAGAGAGCTCAGAACTTTACCTCTACGTTAAAATAACGTAATTGCTATTAGAACATTGCAGTTCACATACAAAATTTGGATGACATGTTTGGTCGGATACTATACAAGGCTTTTGAAAATAGAAAAATACACGTGGCAGGCAAAAATTAACTCACTCGCCCTTACCTGAGCACAACTTGCATATTATACTTGAATTTGTAAAAACTACGCATGGAAAATATTGGAAAATCTACTTTTTACCTAAGCCACCATCACAATTATAAAGTAATATATATAATTATATATGTTTAAAAACCCTCAGCCGTGATCGAACTATATGTATGAATATACAGTATATGCAGTATATATATATTTTTTTTTTTTTCTTCTATATTCCAACTTACTTCCTCTCGGGCATAGGCTGAGAGCCTTAACATTCAACGCTTTACAATGAACAGTGAAGCCCGTGAGGTCTTGTTCCAGTATAGGGAGTGAGACATGTGAAGCACGTAGAGTACAACGAGCACCTGCCATCTTGCCTTCACATGAGGCACGGTGCTCACTCATGGCCCGAAACGACCCCATCTCTGAAGCCACTTCGTTCCCGTGCTTCACTGTCTCATCCCCTACACTCGGACTCTCACACTTACACACACACAACGCCACCTGTTGAGCAGATAACTCACCAGGCATTGGACCCCTATAGCATATTTTGAATATGGGAATATTCATACAGTGCTATTTAATCAGGGAACAATGAGGGTATTTTATTGACGTTTCGGTGGGCTTGTGGTAATTCACTGATACCAGGTACAGCACAAATTCCATCCCAATAATATCTTCCCATTGATACATCGGGATTTGAACCCGGGACCTTTGGATTACCAGGCCAGTGGCAAGACCACTCCACCACACCTCCCCTATATATAGATATATTTACATATATTTACATATATACACTGGCCACGCAGATCTTACGATCCCTGCAAGGTGGCCAGGACTTAATCCTAGTAGAAATAACAACCCTAAGAGAAAGTGGAAGGAAAAGATAGCAAAGATGAAGGCTCTCTCTCCCCACCTTACGGCAATTAGCCGTACATGATAATAGTTAGAAGTGAATAACGTTGCAGGGCTTAGAAATCGCCTGAAGGAATTTATAGAATAGTTAGAAATAGAAAGGAAGTGGCTTGCATACCTTTACCTATTTATTTTCCGACTCTTTTCAACTGAAAACAGTGATAATTTCTGCCAGGTTCTCTTGTCAGTAATCATATTTTACTCATGACCAACTTTTCTGTGATATGAGTCTAACCTATGAGTCTAAATGTGCATATTGTGCCACTGTCTATAACTTCATTAGGGAGCTTATTCCACCCACCAATTATACTGTTGGTGAGACTGTGGGTGCGAAATGGATATTTTTGTTGGTTAAGGTTGGGGCTAAGTTGCTCTTTGAAGAGACATAATTCGTGTTTGAGTTCGCTCACTACTTCTTTGTAAGCCTCTATTGTTAGTTCAATGAACTGGAATTTCTCACCAGTTAAGGCTGTGTCACACAGAAGTCGAACCCACCCGAAACCAGCCGAATCGACGAAAACATTCAAATTTCAGCCAGTTCCGGTCGATTCTGGTAACACTTCGGGTGAGTTCCGGTTATCTTCTGGGCGTTCTTGGGATGTTCTGGGCTTGAGTGGAATCATCCGGTGAATCAATCGGGCCAAAGTTAATGCATGCGTTAACTTTGGCCAATGAATCGGGTCATAAAACCGTTAAAAAACTATCGAGTCATTATCTAGTTATATTGGAGTCATATTCTGGTTACATTCGACCTATTCGGGTCGTGTTCGATTGTATTTTGAATTGCCGATGATGACTCGAAATACGTGAACCTGGGTCGAATATAACCCAATGTGTATCAGAATTATTGACTTCCTTAAGCTGGTATCACACAAACGCTTTTTCCTTCAACATTTATCCTCAACACTGGTCTGGCAGCTTATGAGGCTAACATTTAAAATATTTCGGTGATTTAAATTTATCTATAACCAGTCTAGTTTCCGATACCAGTGCAAAATAATCCAGGAATGATGCCAGAAAAATTTTGATCACTGAATGTTGACTAAAAGCTCTTGTGTGATACCAGCTTTAGGCTGGTATTTCACTGCCAGTATTTCACCCTGTCTGTTGGCCAGTTACATGTTTCCTTGTTTGGAGTTTCGTGCATTTTTTTTGTATTTCATAACATGGTTTTGCTAAATCTTCAATGCGTGTTTTTCCACATAGCGATTTTGATAAGTTATTTTGTCTATATATTGTTTGGTTCCTGTTTTGGTGTGTTTATTTCGCAAGTTTTACATTTTAATTGCAAATCCCATTGTTTATATTGCCATTTTCGATTGCCTTCTTCAATTCATCTTCATATATCGCTTGTGGAAGTGATTCGTCCGGGAAGTCGAGACTGTGTGCCATTAACATAACTATGTCTTGTGTGGACTTTTTGTAATCTATAAATCATTTCTAATGCGATGGAATTGAAAACAATATTATCCTTCTAGCACACAAATAATAAAATGAAAAAGAGTCAATAAAAATGTCTCCTTTGTCGTGTGTGTTTATCGCTCACTTCCCCTTCTGCAACTCTCTTTCTATCTATCTTGTTTTTTCAGAACCAATTAAGTCCGTCTCATAATAGTTCGTGTTTATCGCTCACTTCCCCTTCTGCAACTCTCTTTCTATCTATCTATCTCTCTAATGCATCTACCTAACTCCCTTATACATTAACATAACTATGTCTTATTTGGACTTGTTGTAATCTTTGAATCATTTCTAATGCGATGGAATTGAAAAATATAATATCCTTCCAGCACATAGATAAACAATAAATAAGATAGTCAACAAAATATTTCAACCCTCCCCTCCCGAGCTTCGGAGACAGAAGATTTACGTTTGATGGATTTTTTTTTCTTTTTCCCCACGGTATACACAAAATGATGGGGAAATATTGTAACTATTAGACGATTGTATTCAGTGCAGGAAGGGCGTCTACCCATTGAAATGCTTCAGACAATATCAATTAATCCCTTTAGCTACCATAAATCCATCCTAAGCTTCATAAAATCGTCTAAATGTTCCTGAAATCAAATAAATATGACGTCACCGATACAGAAAGGGTTAACGAAAGATAATATAAGCGATTATTTAACTTACTATGATCTTCGACCTATTCGACTGACGTCCGACCTAACTTCTTCCATTTCGGTTGTAGATCGACTGAGCTTCAGCTGAGCTTCGGTAATAATTCTGGTTATTTCCCCGTCTTCGGGGCATATTCGAGTTATATTCGACGAGAATGATCGAGGCTTCTTCGTTCCACATCGGGTTTTCTTCGAGTTACGTAAGGGGATTCATCGACTCATCATCGACTTTCATTCAGGTCCATCGGGTTATATTCGAAATTCATTCGGGTCAGTGTCTGGTTATATTCGACTCCCAGTAACTTTCGGGTAATTCGGTTCATATATGCAAGTCATCGACTTCGGGCGGCAGTCGACCAACGTTCGACTTCTGTGTGACACGGCCTTTAGACGCTTGAAGCATTTTTCGTCTGGGAAACCATGCCGGAATATCCATTCGGAATAATAGGTCTCCCCACGACATATTGTTGTGTATCACTTTGGCGGTATTATATCTGTGTTAAAAAAAAAATAGATATATATATATATATATAATATATATATATATATATGTATATATAAATAATATACAATGAAAAGAAACAGGGAAGGGTTGATTTTGATTTTGCCCCGAGGGGCGAGTTTATTGAGCAGCCCCCCCCTCCCCATCCTGTGAGGGGACAACCACTGGTAAAGCGATACATACTGCTCAAAGAGCCATTATTCCACTGAAACAACAGCATCGTCGTCTGGTTACATTCATATTTGTGTTTATAAATCAGGTTGGCATTATTCAGATGTGTTATTATAGTTTCCTCATTTATTTGCCACATGTGCTGTATATACATAGCTCATGATTAATGGGAAAAAAAAAAAAAAAACAGAAAAAAAAAAAAAAGCTTGTGACTTAATTATTATTTGACAGGTTGTAAATAATAGCAGTACAAAACTAGTGCAATCATATGAGGAGACTGTTCATATTTTGCATTACATCAATGTTTATTGAGGTCATAGTTAGCTGAATACAATTATTACATACATAATGTGACTAATATTTTCAACTACATAAATTATTATGCAATAATAGTTTCACAAATATATTACAATCATATGAGGGACACTTCACATTCATCATTACATCAACGGTTATTGAGGTCATAGTTAGCTGAATACAACAGTTACATACATAATGTGACTAATAATACCAACTACCGAAGTTATAATGGAATTATAGTACTACAAATATATTACAATTATGAGGGACATGGTTCATATCCTCATTACAATAATGGTTATTGAGGGCATAGTTAGCGGAATATGACCAGTGGAGAAGTGTACATGCCGATAGTAATATAATATTTAGTAGGGTGTGAGGTTATGGGAGAGAGGGAGGGGGGTTGTAGGAGATAGAGGAATGGGAGGGAGAGGAGGAGGAGGTAAGGTACTCCAGGGAGGAAGTGTGTGTCAGAAGGGAAGTCTGTGTGAGTGTATGTGTTGGTGAGGGGGGGGGGGGGGGGGGGGGGGGGGGGGGAAACTACTACATATACATAAGTTAGTTAAGGCCAGCAATAGTACTGAAGATAAAAATGGTAGTATAAAGACAATAATAATAATAATAATAATAATAATAATACAAATAATAATAATAATAATAATAGTAATAACAGTAACAATAATAGCAATTCAATATTTCTTAAAAGGGTAAGTTTGACTTTCAACGCAAGTCTACAGATATCAGCAGTATCGTTTCATCGGACCTGACACAACATATCAATAAGTAAGGAGGGAAACTGTATGAATGCAAAGATCAAAATGCAATTATGTTTGGTAGTAAAAACAATATTCTGACGGAAGGTACAAGTAGTCCTCCGGGAGGGATGTGCCGCATATCCGGAGGTACTTGTAGGGCAAACAATTAGCCGAGAATATTGAGGACAATCATATTGCTTACATATGCAAGGCTCAAGTATATTGGCTTACACAAGGATAAGCATTGGCACTTAACAGATTATTTAAATAAATGCTATGTTAGAGGCTCAGAGGGATATGTATATACTGTACATTGTCAATCTATTAGATGAGAATAGCAGTGATAAGTAAAGAAATACTGACTGGTATTATAAGTGTGACATGATCAATGAAAATATGAAATCGTGTAGACGGCGTTACAAAGGGTTTAAGTGTGACCTTGTAAGAAAGAAGAGATATGTGGAGGACAAGGGATGCATACTTATACCGGTGCATATTTACATCAGTACATATTATTGTGGGGGGGGGGGGCAAAGTTCTTGTGTTTTTTTAGTATGTTATTGATTACGTTATTCTTTAGCATGTGTGTTGCTTGATCCTCAATTGTGGTTAACTGATTATTTCTGGTGGTGTAATGGTTAAGGTGGCAAAAATCTGTGTGTGATAACCCAGGTTCGAACCCCGGTAGATCACATATACTTTAATTGATTTTATTGGGGGTGTTTGGTGTTGTGGTGAAATTAACAAAATATAGATTCCCTAATCATTGAACATTCCAAGATATAGTGCTCGCGAGAGTGTTTGTTGGGAGTTCTGCAAACCCTACATTGCCTGTGCTCTTCTGCTACCTGCCAATTCAGCTGCCATGGATAACAATAGCCAAGCCTTATTCTCGCATGTACTGAGTCTACCCACCTGCTCGTTGTACGTTTACCATAGGTGTATTTGATCGTAAATGCTACTTTATTGTAGTAGTTTGTAGATCGGCTGGTATTATGGTGTCTAGCTCTGTCCTATTCCACTCTTTCTTCGTGTGTCTTTAATTATAGTTCTCATTTGTTTCAATGACAGTTCAATAATATGATCAGGTTCTTCTTTCTCTGAGGCCTCCTTGGCAAGCTTATCTGCCCTTTCATTGCCGGGGATGCCTACATGTGAGGGAATCCAGGCAAATTTGACCCCTACCCCCTTGTCCCTTACAAATTGTATCCCCCGTCTGATAGACTGTACAAGGTAAGGGGAGGTGGGATGGGGGCTAGAGATAGCTTCCAAGGCCGCCCTGCTGTCAGATAGGATAAGAATGTTCTTTCCCCTTCGAAAGATACTCCCAATTCCCATCGCAATTGCCACCAGCTCAGTTTGAGTGGAGGAGGCCCAGTCCTGTAGCCTGGATAGTTCATCGTCTTCCTGAGCAAAGTTGCCACCACTCCTAATAGTGATGGCAGCTCCTGCCCTCCCAGTTACGGTGTTAAGTGAGCCGTCACAGTATACCTGATCAGTGTTCTCATCTGGCATATCTTCAATTAGTGACATAAAGTTCGTCTTCAGAGCGTGGGACGGGATCTCAGACTTTTTTGTGTCGAGGTGATGCACCATAATATCAATAGTGGCCTCTTCCCAGGGCGGAAGGGGGACACTCAATTGCCGGTCATCTGGATGGTAGTCTGTAAGCTGGCTGGGCGGGGTGGGGTCAGTCAGTTGCCAGTCACCAATATAGTTGTCTATAAGCTGGGTGGGCGGGGTGGGGTCAGTCAGTTTCCAGTCACCGATATAGTAGTCTGTAAGCTGGTAGTCAAGAATGTCAGCAGCAGTTACATGTGGCCAGTCTCTGCCTTTTAAGTCATCTATTCTAAGTAGCTCCATTAGTGCAGTCTTAGGTCGTGTTTCTCTGTCGTCTCTCAGTGTTCGTATGCCTATTATCATATTTGTTTATTTTATTCTATCAGTGATGGACGATAGATTTAACTCATATCTAAGATTTTTTAACTTGACATTTCTCGGACATCCAAAAATAAGTCTCATGGCCTCATTTTGCAGTTTGTCAAGTTGTTCGATCTGATTAGCAGGTAGACAGGAGAGAGCAGGCGCATGGCAGTCAATTACTGATCTAATATAGGCAATGTACATAGTCCTGAGGATAGTGATGGAGGCACCCAAGCCTTTCCTTGACATTACTTTAAGGGGCCTTAGTCGTCTTTTACAGGTGGTCATTACATGATCAAATTCAGCATTGTTTCCCTGTAGTCCCCCAACATACACTCCCAGATATTTATAATAGTCCACCCTCTCCAGTACATTACCATGGAGATGTAGAGGCTTGTTACGATTCCAACCTTTTGTTATGGCTTTTGTTTTGTTTGTTGATATTACCAGGCCTAATTGGTCACAAGCTTCTCCTACCAAGTCTAGGGCACGTTGCATGTCCCTGTGACTATCGGCCTGAATCAAGATATCATCAGCATAGCTTTCACAGATTACTCCTCTGGGAAATTTGAGTCTAACAATAATGTGCATTAATATGTTGAATAGTATTGGACTTATACTCCCCCCTGTGGTGTACCCAGCTCAAGCTTACGTACTTCAGACTTTTTACCTTGAAAGACGACATATGCACTTCTATTGCTGAGAAGGGGCTGGGGGGAGAGAGAGAGAGAGAGAGAGAGAGAGAGAGAGAGAGAGAGAGAGAGAGAGAGAGAGAGGGGAGAGATGAGAGAGAGAGAGAGAGAGAGAGAGAGAGAGAGAGAGAGAGAGAGAGAGAGAGAGAGAGAGAGAGAGAGAGAGAGAGAGAGAGAATTTGATTCACTTAAACCTCTCCTGTCTGACAGTTCTATGATGATATAAAGCGACCATGTGGCAGGGTGAACGATTGATAGAAGGATGATAGCCATAAATTAACAGAGATGAGGAGACCGATCACAAACTGGTCATCATCGATCCATCTCAAAAGATGGGGAATTATAAGAAGTTTGTCTTAAATCTATAAGACACAATAATTACAATTATACTGCAGGTTCAGAAATAATATTATGAACAGAATTCTCATTAGCATTTTCCATATAATAACTGCATTCATGTATCGAGAAGAAATCCCAGTATCTCAAATCTCTAAATATGATTTTAAGTTGTCACACACATACAATATTACAAGAGTATTTCCTCCCCTAATCAGGTCAACTATTTAATGCTACATGAGTAACTACGATATACTGAAAACAGCTATGTTGGCACAAATTCTATATTATAAAGATATCTGAATAATCAATGCATAATCAATATATAATCAATCGATGTATAATCAAATTTATAGTTTAGTCAGTCTTGATCCAAGAGTGTATAATTTTAAGTTACTATGCGTAACTCTCTCTCTCTCTCTCTCTCTCTCTCTCTCTCTCTCTCTATTATACATATATTGTATATATATATATATATATATATATATATATATATATATATATACAGTATATTTACCTATCTATCTACCTCTCTCTCTGTAAAAATCAAATTGACACATAATTATTTACCAGTAACATTTGTTTGGTAACTTTACAGTACTGGACATTGACGAATAGATGTAAAGCAGAACACTCGTAATTATGATCGTAATTCCAGTGCAGGAATATATTGCTGGTGTGACTATGCCTCCCTACACCTTTTCATGAAGGTATATATTATTCATTACAATTTGGCTAACAATCTTGAGCACAAACCTCTACAACTCAAGAACGATAAGAGTAATTTAGCTAACATATCTACCATTTGGGAAGAGCCGGCCAGGGAATACGTGTGGAAATGTACAACCCATTTGCGCTAGTCCTTTTTGAGTGAAAGAGGTAATGGTTTACAGTTTCTGGCCCACCTATAATGAATGGACTGATAGTTAACCCTTTCTGTGCCGGCGACGTCATTTGTTATTTGATCTCAGCAACATTTAGACGATGTTATCAAGCTTAGGAAGGATATATGTTGGTGGTTAAAAGGATTAAATGAGAAAATGTGTAGCCTATTAATGGGTGGTCTTCCTTCCTAAGCTGAATAAAATAGTCTAATAGTTGCCAGAAAATATTATAATGACGTCACCGGTACTGAATGGGTTAAGGGGGGATAAGAACATAAGAACATAAGAAAATGGGAGTCTGCAGAAAGCCGATTGGCCTAAGCAAGGCAGATCCCTGTCCCACACAACCCCAATTCAATTACAAAGCCCAATTATAGGCTTCACACTCTAATACCCTGAGGATCATCTTACCAAAACGGTTAGAGATTAACGCAGGATTATGGGGGTCTGCAGAGCGCTGATTGGCCCAACCCGGCTGATCCCCCTTCACACCCAACCCTTCTCGTCCATATGCTTATCCAATTTTATCTTAAAGCTCCCTACAGTTTTAGATCCCACTATAGCACTTGGTAGTCCATTCCACCCATCTACAACTCTGTTACCAAACCAATATTTGCCTATATCTTTTCTGAAACGAAATTTATCTAATTTGAAACCATTGGTACGAGTTCTTTCGCTATCACTGAGCTTTAGTACATTTGTCATGTCCCCTATGTTAATCCCACTAACCCACTTGAACACCTCTATCATATCCCCTCTAACTCTGCGTCTCTCTAACGAATGTAAACCTAATTTCTTCAACCTTTCTTCATACGAAAGATTTCTAATATTATGGATCATTTTTGTCATTCTACGCTGTACTCTCTCCAATGAATCTATGTCCATTCTGTAATAAGGACACCAAAATTGGACAGCATAATCCATATGGGGTCTCACTAATGACAAGTAAAGTTTTAAGATAACATCAGCAGTTCTGTTACTCACACTCCTAGAGATGAACCCTGAACTCCTAGAGATGAACCTCCTAGGGATGGTCGGATTTTTTGCTCATTTATGTACAATATCTTATTATTTTGCTCATTTATGTACAGTATCTTATTATTTTGCTCATTTATGTACAGTATCTTATTATTTTGCTCATTTATGTACAGTATCTTATTATTTTGCTCATTTATGTACAGTATCTTATTATTTTGCTCATTTATGTACAGTATCTTATTATTTTGCTCATTTATGTACAGTATCTTATTATTTTGCTCATTTATGTACAGTATCTTATTATTTTGCTCATTATGTACAGTATCTTATTATTTTGCTCATTATGTACAGTATCTTATTATTTTGCTCATTTATGTACAGTATCTTATTATTTTGCTCATGTATGTACAGTATCTTATTATTTTGCTCATTTATGTACAGTATCTTATTTTGCTCATTTATGTACAGTATCTTATTATTTTGCTCATTTATGTACAGTATCTTATTATTTTGCTCATTTATGTACAGTATCTTATTATTTTGCTCATTTATGTACAGTATCTTATTATTTTGCTCATTTATGTACAGTATCTTATTATTTTGCTCATTTATGTACAGTATCTTATTATTTTGCTCATTTATGTACAGTATCTTATTATTTTGCTCATTTATGTACAGTATCTTATTATTTTGCTCATTTATGTACAGTATCTTATTATTTTGCTCATTTATGTACAGTATCTTATTATTTTTGTGTTTTAATTTCCTCCTTTGACCTCCACCAAGCTTAAGAAACACGCCCCCACGATCCTTGTTCAAGATAAATGTCTACATTTTTCGATAGAAAAATGTCTCGACCGAAGACCGGTTCCTCTTACATTACAGGCTCGCTATTGCTCGCCAGGAAAAAATCGATACCTAATTGAGACGAAAAGTCTTAATATTGACAAAGAAATGGGTCGAAAGTTCCTAAAATCGCCTACTGTAACTAATGGGCCGAATGTCTTAACATGTGAAAACTAATGGGGCTAAACATGAGGAAGAAGAGGGACCAGACAAACGACCCATCTCCCCTTAAAGCGGAACTGCTGATATTACAGACAGGATATTCGCCAATTTTTTTTGAGGAAGTCTCTAATATTAATGATAGCCTCTCCTCTGCGGCCACTAGTGATCAGGGGACGGTAATTAATGGAGCTGGGTTGGTCATTAAGTAAAGTTGGGTCCGGTAATGGAAGAAAAATGGTCCGTGATTAAGATCAGGATGTGTGTATAAAGAAGAGAGAGAGTGAGAGTGGGGTGGTATGGACAATC